>JAOQIF010000014.1:0-242276 GCA_026260285.1 Colletotrichum sansevieriae
AACAGTCTCTCTTTTTCGTCTGGAATTCCCACGTGGCCCGCCCCCCCCCCCCCCCCCGGGCGGTCCCCGGCCCCTCCCCCCTCCTCCTCCTCTCACTCTCCGGTCCATTGACGAGACTGGGGCCAAGTACACGGCGAAGTGAACGCTAGGCCGCGGGTAAGGGAAACGAGGCAATGGGAGGGCAGGTTCCCTGCAAAAGAGCTGTGCCTTGGCAAGGCCGGGAAAGAGGTAAGGGTAGGGTAACAATCAATAGGAACAGGATCGATACGTACCCGAATTATGGGGAAACGACGCTAACGAAAATGAGGGCAAAAATGGAGAATAAGTGGACGGGTTAGTCAGGTGTGGGACAAGACGTGAACGCCGGTAGGGATCCTGGACGAGACGGAGGTCGGACTACCTTACGCAGGAAGGTACCTCCACTGCCTTACCTAAGGTATCATCGAGGGCGATATATACTGTTTACCTCAGCAATTCGATACATCAGGCACGGTACCTGCCGTCGCTGTGTTTGTTTGTGGCTTCCATTTTGGCTACCTTGATGAAGGAAGTGTTGTCGTTCACGATGTGCGAGGCATGCTGCAACTGCCACGCAAATTTCACTTCGTGCCGTGTACGCCGTAGATCGACTGTTCTCTGTCTCGCCCTTGCCTCGCTTGGTCTTCGTTTTGTTTCCGACTGCTGACTGTCCTAGCGGCCGTTAATCGATGATGATGGGAATCCTCCGACCCGCTGCACGTTTGGACGTCCAGCTGTCAACTCGACCTGACTTGTCCCGACTCTGTCTGTCTGGTGACTGCGGCAGCGCAAAGCTTCGACGTGAGCACAGAGGCCACGAGACGTCGGTTGCGTTTTGTTTCTTGTTTTTTTCTTGGAGCCAGGGGTTGGCAAAGAAGAGGCGAGGAATCAATTCCGCATTCTGCTGGCCAGGTGCCTTCTCTTGCATTAGAAGTGCTGAGGCACCTACTCAGTGACTACTATTACCTAAGGTAAGGTACCTAAGGCAAGGTGCAGTGCCTTCCCCTTCTTGGTATCAGATAAGATACAAAGTACATTGGACGCCAACACGCAGGATTCCAGACTTTCCTTCATGATGTGCATTCTTCAAGGTCAGCTCACCTGCGACAACACTTGCTTTTCACGACTTGGCTTGACCGTGTCATTATGCGCCTCTTCCTCCTCGGCCACGGCGGCGGCGGTCCAACATTACCACGCTGATTGCGTTCCATGCCATATGTCCAGATACGATCCTATCAACCTATACCCTCCCATCCACACTTCCATCCATCCGGTCGGTCGGGCCAATCCGCGGCTCCTCTTTTCTAAACCGCGCATCTCAGACACATCGCAACTCTGTCATATCTAAGACGCACGAGCTGGCAGACGGCAGCCGCGCCCGCCGCGTCGCATGTGAAGCCAACATCATCGACAGCACTCGCTGATCTCGTAATGCAAAACCCAACATCCCTGCTTCTTCCAGCCAAGCCTTGAAGCCTGGGTCATTGGGGTCAACAAGGCTTGGGGGAGGAGGGGTTGAATTTGAGGGGCGCCCACGTCGTCTGTGCCGTCCGTTGTGGAGATGCCTCGCTCGTTTTGATGGCATCAGGGCATCGTGGTGGTGCACACCGCGTTGGTCTTCCGTCGCCGGCAAGGTGAATTACGCAGTACATCGAATGAGGCATGTCGCGGCAAAACTTACCACCACCCTCAGGGAGCCCTTGCGGTGCACATAATGGAAAGGTATGGGCTCCTCGTGCTTCGCGAGCCACATTGTGACGTACTGCTATATATCGTCATTAAACTCGGCTCAAGGAAGGTAGGTGGTACCTTGCGGCAGGCTCTTCCGGCCACTGCGTGGAAAGCAGTAGTTTACAGTCATTCTAGTTTCATCGTGACAGCCGGCCAGCCTGCAGCTTTCCCCCCGGCCTCCCACGCTGGCTTGGAGACTTCAGTGTCCCGCCATGTTGCGGTTTGTGGCCTTGTACATGAGGCATTCTCTGCTTTTCTTCCCGCCCCTCGATCCCAGCTCTTCCTACCAATGTGCTTTTTGTCTGGAACAACAGGCGCCGAACTACCAATTTCCAAGGGCGGCCTCTTTGATGTTCATTTTCTGCGTCTCCATAATATCGGCATCCAACAACGAATTCGCTCTACTACGGTATCGACCTTGAGCTATCTCGTCTTAGCTGATGCACATCAAGATAACTTTCCCGCATGAATGCTAGCTTCATGCCCACGCCGCCATCTCAGCCTAGAACACCTCCAGACCAAGACTGGCTGGCGGGCTAGGGCACCGGACCAGCAAACCGATTCGATTCTTCACCGCAAACCTCAAACTGCCTTCACCGTCCTTTACCTGGTCCCGCCCGAACTCCGCGTGTACTATCACACTACCATGGCCCGCATCCGCGTCTACAGCGACTCGACGGGTGCTCCGCTATTGCGTACTGCGCACCCATGCCCTCAATGTGTCAAGGCTACTTCGGGCCAGGAAAAGAAAAGTCATCAAGACTTGGCTTGGGAAACGAACCAGGCCGCCGTCTCGTCCAGTCCCGCATTCTCCTCCACAACCTCCACCTGTGCCCAGAAACCCAGGTCCTTGCTCCCCATCATCTTCAATCTATCCCCATCTCCGTCACTAACACCTTTGCGGCGGAGACGGCCAATCACGCCTTTGCAGCCAGCCCGTTGGCTGACCCCCCGGAGGCTGGGCTAGGCTAGGCCACCTCACCATTCACCATCACCGCCGTCAACCCCCTTTCTGCCCAGTCCACCACTAACACGGATGGCAAAATGCCCTTTCGACACCATTTGCTGCTCACCAGCCCGACCTCTCGCATCAGCGCTCAAGGTCGAACTCGAAGACACCAACAGCCACAGCTCGAATAATACCAGAACGCCGGAATATTGACCAAAGAATGCCAGCCTCGCGAGTCAGGAGGTTTCCGAGTCAGTCCCGGTGTGGGCGTCAAGGATCACGCTTCCCTAGGCTGCAGAATCCACTAAGTAGGTGAGGTGGTACCTCAGCATCCAACCATGGCCGGCTGCATAATTCTTAGCCTATCGTAACCCTCCTTTTCCCCCAGTGGTCCCTCAACTTTAAAGCATCACGAGCCTCTGCAATTTTGGATTGGGTCGATTGATCATTGGGACTGCGGTTAGTCATCGACTGCTTTGCGACGCCCCGGACAGTGTCCGAAGTCGATCTCTGAGGTCTTTTGCTTTTTCCCCTTCGACTTTTTATGGAGAAAGGGCTTGAGAGACGTAAGATTGATTCATGGCTGGTGTCTCCAGTGTGGTGTGCGTCTGAGTGGTTCTGTCATGGTTGTGTAAATCATGTCAGTTGTCACGGCTGACCTAGTGTTACCACATTTGAGCCGATCGTATCAATGGCCCGGCACCCACGAGTCGGCGTTTTCTCGAATTTCACCCAGATCTCCAACTTTATTCAGCTTCTCACGCTTCACGCTTCAACGCCTTATCTCACAACACAGATGCCACAGTCTACACACTACAATCTACACACATACACATACGCGCGCGCGCCTCGCTCTCGCTTGCCCATCATTTGTCCATCAGGGTTTCGTCGTGTGGTTTTCTCGTCCGGCTGGTGACGAGTGTGTAGACACGCCCGCCACTCGTGGCCTTTAGTCCGAAGAACACCGCACAATTCCCGTTCAATCGCTCCCGCAATCAAATCGCAGCACGAAGCACCAACCAATCATGCGCCATCCCATCCCTGGAATTACCTCTCCATTCGTCCAGCTGGATTCGGCAATAGTCGGGATTGGGCGGTGGAGAACTTCCTTGACCTGGACTCCTTCAATCCTGGACACATCCACGCAGGACGCGATCACGATCCCTTTCTCAAGACCTGGCACCGATCAGCAAGGAATAACCAGACATCAAGAACAGATTTTGGACGAAAGGGAAACGATGGTTGAAATCCCAACCCGATTTCGCCCAGAGTGACCCAGACTCTCATTGAGCCAAATCTTCGGTCAGCGTCCAGCCCCTTGCGTCCAGTTGAAACCTTCTCCCAGCCGAAGAGGGTCCCTGGGGCCGACTTAATGGCACCTGCACTCGCGGACGGAAACGTCCATCGACGGGTCGAACGCCACAAAGCATGTAATAGTTTATAGTACACAGTACATACAACCGTGCAATTTCCGTCCCCCCGTCCCGGCCATCCATCCCAAAAATTGCCGTAGTCTGACTCCGTCCAAACCTTCAGGGCAAAAAGAAGAGACCAGCAGATGTAACACATCAACATCAAACCCAAAAAGAATCTGCCCAAACCACACTTCACATTCTTGGTAACCTTTGTGTACATCACATTCAGAACAAGATCTGCAGCGCCTTTTCCAACAAGATTCGAATCAAGGTTCAAGGACGCACGAGAGATCCAAGGACGTTGTGTTGTGTCGCGTCGTGGCCTTCTGTTCAATCTCAATAATCAGTTTGTCGCAGGTCCTAATATGCGATACTCAGCTGAAAAGCCTGGGACCCAGAAGCCGAGCCCCAGCCAACCCACACCCGACGCAACACCCTCTCCTTGCCCCGACACAACATGCCGTATGCGCTATAATGAGTTCCACCTCCGTCCTAGCACGGCAGTCCATCCCGACCGCTTCACGGCGCACGCCAGAATGCTACTGTAGTAGTAAGGACGGATCATGGACCTGACTTTTAAGCCTCACTCACCGCTCTTAGAACAGGTAATATTGCCGGTCAGTCCTCGTCCATTATCTCACACAACTTTTGCGACTACCACAACTCCGAAGCTCATCATCGTGAAAAAAATCGACGGTACAGACGCTTCACTTTCCCTCTTCAGACCGTCAATCAGAACTTCCTTTTGCGGCCAGCTGCAAGGTGATCTTCAAATGAAAGCAATTGCGAGCGAGTCCGACCGGGCCTAAAATCTAGACTCCGCAGCCATTCGACATCAAAACTACTCCTCACCCATCTTCACTAAACTGCCACGCTGCGCTGCGCCCGTCGAAGCTGGCCCCCTCCGTTGGCAGCCCTCGTCGGCACTACCTTAGCAGACGATGATCGTGAAAAGAGGGCAGGTTCAAATTTCCCCACTTCCTATCGCGCCTCCTAATGAGTTCCTAAGTAGCGGTATTTAAGGCCCCCTTACCTAATAAAAAGCCTATAGACGCATTCTATTATACCTAAGCTCTAAATAACGCCTAACTTTAATTATAATACTTAACTTTATATTGATTTTAATTAACTTTAACTTTTTAACCATATATTTTTTGAATATTCTTTTAAGTTTTTGTAAGTTTTTTTTTATATTTTTTTATAATTTCTTTCTAAACGTTTTCTTTATATTCTAATTTAGGTATTAATATAAGCTAATTCTTATAGAGATTAAATAAAAGATAGCTATAGTATCTATAGTTTCTTTTTTATAGAAAAAGCTACTTAGATAGGCTCAAATAGATACTAAATATCGCTACCCCTTCCTAATTACTCTCTATATAAGTAGAGGTAAAAACCTTTAGAAGGCGCCGTCTAATGGCTACGAACTACTAAGTAGAAGGTAGCCGATGTGGAGCCAACCCCCCCCCCCCGGAAAAGTAAGGGCCCTATAGGCTGCCGCCTCCGTACCCTAGCTAGGTGGGGCCCGCGGACCTACTCCGATTCTCACGTCCGAATTCGCCCTTGCTTGCAGCCCTCTTGATCTTGTTCACGCATCGTCTTCCTTCCCAATCTAATCCATAACCCCACCCACGACGCATCAAGGCAAATCACGGGGATGCCCGCGGCGGGGGAGGGGGCACCTGGTGACAAATCACGAAGAGGGGAAGAATAAAAGATAACGGGGTTTCCCGCTTGGTCGTTGAATGCCCGTTAGAAAACTCCACTCTGTGCTTACAATCATCAGAAATGCCTGCGTCACCAATGGCCCGAGTCCTCCTCGTTAACCAGCAGGGGGGAGGGGTGTAAACATTTTTAGACGCCGGGGCCAAACCAAGAATTGTAGCGGAGCGAACGAACGTAATGCGAACACCGTACGAAAGAGGGGCTCTCTCTCTTTCCGGTGGTTGGCCTCCTTTCTTTTGTACGTACATTCTGATGGCCCTGCCCCTTCTCCATGGGGAAACTCCACGATCTCCCAGGCTTGGCTTCCGATAACACACTAGCTCAACCTCTTTGCAGCAGTCAGGTTTTCCAATGGTTCCGCACGAAACTGGTGCGCTGAGTTTACTTCATTGTGTAAACCAATCATTTTAACAAACCCGGCTGTTTTCCCCTGTATTGAGACTGTCGTGTTGTCTCCGTCTAATTTAATATGCCACATGAATAAACATGTCGGTGATTAGGATCATATCCACACACCATATCACTTATCGTATCCCTTCTCCAGTGTCCCATCGTTCTTGCCGTATCATGCACCTGTGTCCCCGGACGAAGACGTCGCATTGGCCTTGTCCAGCTTGGCCAGCGTCTTCGCGTCCAGTCCGGCATACCATTGCTTCAGCAGAGCCGCATACGAGGTGTCTTGCTCCGTTAGCTCCACCGGCGGTCCACGGATCTGCGGTAGACCGTCCTCGCTGTCGCGCTCGAAGACGGCCCAGCTCGAGCCGTCGTTGGCCCGGAGCCCGAAGCCCCGGCCCGTCATTGACTGGATGCTGAAGTGCCGCAGCAGGATCGCATCCCCCGGATGCACGATAGGCAGGGCGGCCTTGTGTGGCCGAAAAATCTGCACGGGCACCACCTGCGTGGGCGCTACGGAGTGATCCGCGATGTTGAAGGCCAGCATGATACCCCGCGGTCCACCCTTGGCGCGCTTAGCCTCGGGCGGCTCTGTCGTCGCGATCGCAAGGACATCGACGTTCTTGCCCGGGTGATTACGGAGTACCTTTAGCGATATGCAGTCCGGTAGAGTCTGCAGCTTCTTGGCCAGTTGCGCTTTCAGCGAGGCCGTCGTAGTCTCGACTATCGCAGCTGGCTCCTGCTTGACTTCTTTGGCAGCTCGCGAAGGTGACTTGATTGCGGCCCTGGCCAGTTGTACGTCTTCGTCTCCATCCTCGTCTGCGGAGTCGCTCCTCAATGCCAGGCTATGCGACCTGGCGCGGGTTGCAAATCGGGTGCTGTCAGGTGTGGTACGGTCTGACAGGCGCGTAGAACGTCGCGATGCAATGGACGCACGAGCCAGCTTGACGCTGGGATCAGGATCCTTGTTAACTGACTTATTTCTTCGGTGTCCGCGCCCTCGCCTCGGAGTTGGCTGCGGGTCCTTGGTCTCCTCCGAGGCGTCCTCGGCGATAAGAGATGAGTGCGCCTCGGACGGTTGCGCCGAGGAGTCTCGGATTTGAGATGAGTCTTCGTTGATAGGTGAAGTTGGTTCGGCAGGTTTCTCCGGGTTTTTCGTCGTGGGAGCGGGAGGCTGCTTATCTTGGCGCACTTCGTTATTCAAGCCCGGGGAAGCTGCGTCGGCCATTACTTGTTCCGTCTGCTGGGTCTCGACCACAGACTGGGAGACGAACGACTCCATGATTTGAGTTTCGCCTGAGGTGAGAAGTTGGACAAGCTGCACACAGTCATCCTTACTGACGCCCTGGGAGACATGAGTCTCGGCATGGGTCTCGACCAGCCTCATCTCCTCGAACGACTGGAATTGGTTATTTGTGGGAGGTGGCGAGGCCATTTCCTGCAGTTTGGCTTCGGATTCGTCCACATCCATTGCGTCTTCGGCCTCGCGCTGGGTGTCATCTTCATCCCTGCGCACCGTGCCTGCTGATGTCTCAATTGTGGACTCAACTTGATTTTCCTCCGTGACTTGCAGGATGGGTGATCCATAGAGTAAGGAGCTCTTCTGGTTAGCCTGTTCAGTCTCGTCCGCCAGAATCTCATGTTGAATAGTTATCTCGGATGTCTCGATGACCCGCGTCTGCTCCTCTGCTATAGTTTCGTCTGCAAGTTGACTTTGGATGAGATCCTCCTCATCCATCTTCTCTTCTAGCAAGAGATCAGGGGTCTTTGCAACGTCCGCCGTAGACCCTTGAAGTTGCTCTCTGGAGACCGACCCATCACCTGGCTTTTCGTCTGCGTCGGCCATGTTAATGTCCATCGGTCCAGGAACACCCTGGTCGGTAGGCTCCAAGTCTACCTCAATAACACTCGTTCTCGGGGGCGTTTTTCTGACCTCATCCGTCCGAACTTCGGTTTCCACCTTGTCATGAGATGCCGTTGTGTTCATGGCTTCTTCGTCGGCGGTCACAGGAGCTTGTTCTTCTTCGGTACGAACCCCAGGCACTTGCGGTGTAGGAAGTCCAGGTTCATCCGGTGTCTTTCGGTCGTCTCGAGTGGTATCGGCTGCGATTTCCTGCTCTAATTCTTGCTCAAGTTCTGCGTCGAGCATCTCGGAAACGTCGCGGGAGGCTGGCCGAGAGCCAGCTTCTTTGGGAAGTTCTGTTGAATGCGGCAAACGGATCGGGCTCATGGTCTCTAGATCTTGAGCCAAACTACCCGATGTAATGTTTATAGAATTGGGAATGCGAGCCGGTAAAGAACCATTGACGCTTCGGGCAGAACCCGGGTTGCCTGCGGCCTCCCGTGGTTTTGGAGTAGGTGTTCCGTCGTCAGATTCGCTGCCAGAACCCTCGTCCTCTTCGCTCTGCTCATCTGAAACGACCGGCGATGAATGTCGCGGGGCCTTTTCATGGCGGATATTCTCTTTGTCGCTTTCCTCATCCATGTCTTCTTCCTCATCTTCATATCTGTCCATCTCGTCGGCAGAACCATCATACTGAGGCATCTGCCGTGCTGGTACTACTGCCACGGGAGGCGGTACATCTTTATCCTCATCTTCTGAGTCTGACAGCAAGCTGATCACCTGGGGAGCGCCCTTTGGCACGCTCGCAGGCGGCGGTTGGATTTCCTGATCCTCGTCTTCATCGTAGTCTTCCTCCTCTTCGTACTCATCGTATTCCCCGTAATTTTCTGCGTCTTCATCTACGTCGTCATCCTCACCTCCCTGGCCGTCAGCCTCGAACATCTCCTCTTCGTCTTCTTGCCCATAATCGGACTCGAGATCTGATCCGTTGTCATCGTCCTGGTTGTTACTAAGATTGCGATAGTTGGTGATATCGTAATCTCCGCCATTATCATCCTCTTCGTGCTCGGCCTCGTCGTCGCAGTCGTCACTACTGTCGCTGCTCTCACTACTCGATTGTGCTTCTTTCGAGGTTGCGGTGGCCTCTTGCTTCTCCTCTACTGGCTCGAAATGTCGCTCAGCATAAGTTTTGGATTTCAAGTTTTCTTCAGGACCCTCGCCATCCTCTAATAGCTGGTCATCTTCAATTTTCATGGCCGCTTGCTCACCCTCAGAATCTTCGTCGTGCTCTTTCGTCTTCTGTTCATGGTCCTCTGCCCAATTATCGTTTGGTACGGCTTGCGTACCTTCGTTTTCTTCAGCAGATGCCATTTCATCCTTCCTGGCACCTGGTACAGAGCCAGAAGAGGGCATACCTGCTGGCTTTGTAGGTGATCTAGGCGGTTGCAACGACGTGAGCCCCCATGGGACCTGCTGCGGCTCTGCAATAGCATCAACAAACGTGGTGTGACGCTCTGGCTCCGTAAATAGTCCTTGTGGCGTTTGGTGGTCATAATGAGCTGGCAATGGCTCAGACAAAGGCTGAGATGTGACTGTGAGGCGCGAGTCAAAGTGTGACGTCTCGAGGAATGATGTGGGGTATTGTGCATGAGCCTCTACACTGTGTTCAAGCCCTGCTTCTGGGTACGAGTTCGCATGCTGTTGAAGGCCATCGGCATGGAATTGGGGATCCATGTCACTATGATGCATATCGTGGAACTCTGGACCGACGGGCGGCTGGTCAAATGCTGGAGTGTGGTGCTCGTGTGCAGATGTAAACATCGGCATAGGCGCGGGCTCTCCAAAATGACCACTCATACCAGATGGCATCCCAAAATTGGGTGTATCCATCACGCTGGGCATGTCTGACTGAACCCCAGAGTCAATCATGGTTGATTTTGTGGAGGTCTGCCATTGCGAAGGGTCGTGCCTTGCCTCCGCCGCAACTTGCACATCCCTTGGGGGGCTCGCATCCAGCTCCATGGTCTGACATTCCCCATCAACCATCTTCTGGCGTGACGGCGTGGACGTGTGCAGCTTGTCCCCTGCCATTGATGCGGCATCCGCATCGTCGTCTTCGCTCTGATGAGGTTCGGGGCTGGGGGATTGACTCGCATATCTCCAAACTCCGCTATATCGGCCGGTCTTCGCTCGCTTCTTGGCTGGGGCTTTGGACGGGATATCGTCGTTAAAAATTTCCAAGCTCTCTTCAAAGAGAGATCCGTATGACATTCGGGCGCGCTTGAGGAATGCGGGCGAGGCATACTCGTCCGAACCGAAGGTCTGGTGGGCTGGTCTCTTCGCAGAAAGATTACGGACGGGGGTCGCAAGTGGCTCTGGGCTCTTCGCCGGCTCCTCGAATGAATCGAGAACAGATTCTGGGAGTGGTTCGGGCTCTGGCTGAGACTCAGGTTCGGGTGCCGTAGGATGATCGATGTCGATGAGTTTTACTTCCTCGGAATCGCTGATCTTGGCCTAATCAGATGCTGATGAGTCCCATCCATTTACACGAAGGTAGGGCGATATACCTGCAAAAGAAGCCTCTCATTGAACTTCAGTTGCCACTCAAGGCTCGTGCCTGGCACCCGCGTCTTGGATTCATCCGCGACCAATTCGACTCCATCTAAGCCGAGCGTCATCTCATCGCCGCTTCCCAGACCGGCATCCTGGACTGCTTTGGCGCTCGATCCGCTGAATTCCACCCGCACCTGGCCTTTCGCGCGACGCAATCTGAAGTCGGGTTCGGCGAGCAGGAAGGCGACGGTTTTGTTGATGATGCTGTACGGCCAGGTAATTGTGACCACACCGCGAACTACGCGCGTCTTGAGATCTGACAGGTCAGGATTCAATTTTGCGATAGGAATGGCCTTGGCAGCTTTGAGCTGCGAGGGTGGTTGATCCGCAGACATCGCGTCATGAGTTTCGTCGGAGATTGGGATGCGACGCAGGGTGGGAGTCGGGGTTTGGCAAAGGGGTAAAAGTTGAGCGGGAGGGCATCAGATACCGACGGTCGCGACCAAGGAAGACGAGGTTTTTGTGTTCAAGATGATAGTGAAAAAGAATGGCCGCAAGGGTCGATTCCGTTAGACGGCATCGCTTCGTGAACCACTTGGGAAAGAATGTGGAACAAGGGAAGCTCAATGGAAGCTGGGGAGCTGTTCTTGCGCCAGGACTGCGTGAGGACCCACCCACAATAACGCGGGCAGCGGAAGCGGAAGGCGGTAGGGTGCTAATAATATAGGTAGGCAGGGAATCTGCCTGAGGATTTCCATTTATCGATAAGCCCAGCCGCGGCTTGAGGCGCTTAAGTAAGATAAGCAAGAACTGAGCTACATGATTTTCCTTGGGTAGACCTTGTCGACCTTCTACATCTGACTTCTAAAGCTTTGCTCCGGACCCAAATAGGTATGTCTTGCAATAATTTTGACCTGCAATGTGTCTATACGTCAAAGTATTCAAAAGTGGGATGTTTTGCGACTCGGATGCGGTAGAAGGCGTCGCTTCCCGCCGGTGTCCACCACTCTGTCCGATTACAACCGATTAGGTGATTTCCCACCGATATAACGCACTACGACCTCGTGCAGCGTGATCCGTTGCCATATTTACCCTTAAACGCGCCGTCGACAATTGCAGGAGCTCGGTTGTCAAACTCGCAAGGCCGAAGCCAGCGATCTTGTTCATGCGCCGCTACCGCCTCGCAAGACGCCCATCATGAGCGCCCTTCCGTTCGACGTGAAGAAAATCGCCGTCATCGGCGCGGGGCCCACTGGCATGGCCGCTGCCCGGTACCTTGAGGCGCAGGGATCCTTTGACTCTATCGTCGTGTTCGAGCAGCAAGCTGAAGTAGGCGGCGTTTGGAACTACAGCGAGCACCCGACAACTTCTCTCCATGTCCCTCAGACGGATCCATTCTGCCCACAGGACCCTCCGATCAGGCCTAATCCCGATGAGCCTCCCGTGTTCCCCACCCCGATGTACCGGACGCTCCACGCCAACACCGTCAAGACAACAATGCTGTGCAAGGACGCGCCTTTCCCGGATGACGTATGGGTGTATCCGTCTAGACAGGCCGTTTACGAGTATCTCGTGAGGTACTCGAAGCACGTTAGACATCTCATCAAGTTCTCGCACCGTGTTAAAGCACTCGACCTCCGGCAAGAGGACGGCCGGGATAAGTGGGGCCTGGAGGCAGCTTGCACCGTAACAGGTCGGGTTTTCAGCGACACATACGACGCTGTAGTCATAGCAAACGGGCATTACGACGTTCCTTTCATCCCGGATGTAAAGGGCATCGAGGCTTATCACGAGGCTCACCCAAAAGCCATTTTGCACTCCAAGAGCTATCGGGTGCCAGAGCCGTTTGCTGGCCAAAAGGTCGTCGTGGTTGGCAACGGACCTTCGGGCCTTGATATCGCCCGTCAAATTAGCCCGTTGGCGGACAAGGTGTTCCTCTCGGTTCATCATCCGACTCCACCAGACAAGGTGGACCACATCGGGGCTTTTGAAGTACCCGCCATTGCAGAGTACTTGCCGGAGAAGAAGGCAGTCCGTTTCGACGACGGGAGCGTCGAAGAGAACGTTTCCACTGTCATCTACTGCACCGGCTTTTTCTTTAGTTTTCCGTTTCTTCCGGAAATCCTGAAGCCAAACCTATTGGCGACAGGCAAAGGCGTCCGAGGACTGTACCAACACCTCTTTCTTATCGAGCACCCGACCCTGGCGTTCGCTGGCCTTCTGGTAAGGACGGTTCCCTGGCCATTGGCTGAAACACAGGCTGCTGTTCTCGGGGCTGTGTGGTCAAACAGTTTGAAACTTCCATCTCTCAGAGAAAAGGAAGACTGGGAGCTTGCGCTCTTCAAGAGATGCGGGGACAAGAACATCCACGTATTTGTTGACGAGGGCGACGATGGCCGTTTTCTGAATTCTTTGCATGACTGGGCCATACAGTCAAAAAACCTTGGTCGGGAGCCTCCATGCTGGCATGACGAACAGTTCTGGGAGAGAAGCATATATTACTGTGCCAAGCAGGAATTCGAGAAGCAGGGAGGAAATGCCACAACCCTGCAGGAGCTTGGGTTTGTGTATCCTGGAAAGGGGAAGTGGAAGTTGCTCCGCCCATAACTTTATATCTAAAAGCACCTATGATTTATGTATTGTGCAAGCATAAGCGGCGCGGATAGACGTAGATTCGACAAGCGACATCCAGGCTTGCTTGAAGTATCTGATACGTCACACGTACAATCAGGAATAGAAGAACTTACCCCCACAAGGCCACCGTGCAAGGAAGCTAGGGATCTTGATGGTAAGACGATAAAGCCCCAGCCTGGTCGCGGCTCATCGCCCGTAACTATAGTGATGAGATGGGAGAGACAAGCTCAAAGCCCCACGAATGTCGTCAAATCCACGGCGAAAGAAGTGTTCGTTTTTAGAAGCCGAGACTGGAGCTTGCCGAAGGGCCCTTTGCAGGGACCCCTCGTGTTCAATCTATGAGCTCCAGGGGTGAGGTAACCGAATTTGCGGTAGTGGGACAAGGGAGCTGTCAGGCGAAATGGTTCCGAGCGCGTTTCCGGGCCAGCCAACGGCGAGCGACGAGGAATATTTAATAACAGCGGGGAGACATATTTTATAGGGAAATGAGCAGAGACGATGCCGAGGGTCAGTCGATTGACGCTTTTGAGCATTGTTCGAGCGGACGTTGATGCGAACGGGGCTACCATCTGGTGATGCGTTCGTCTGGTGTCGTTACACGAGGCATCAGAGAAGCAATGGGCAAAGCATGTTTGCAAATGTCTGGAAGGCTTGGAGAGGTGCCAAACGTCCAATGATATCGAACTCCTTGCCGGTGCGCAATATTTGAGCAAAGAAGGTCACCGCAGTGGGGGGATGAGGATCGCCGGAAGCGATGGCTATTGGCTAGCGTAGCTGATCTTTTTTCTGGTTGGCGCGCACGCTCTAACTCTGACTCTGACCTATCGACGCGGTTCAGAGCTCTTTTGGCAGCTCACGCCGCTAGTCAGAAAGCTTCCTGACAGCCTCTCAGGAGCTCTGTGGATTTTTGACGTCCTCTCTCTGTCTCTCTCTCGTCTGTGTCCGTGGCTTTGGACCATGTTACCCTGTCATGGACATGCAAGTCTGGCAGGGCAGACAGGAAAGAAGCGCCGCATCCAAGCGTCGAATGTCGTGCATGTCATCTCATCTTATCTCATCGGACGTGGTGGAGGGCGCGGTTGAGTAGAGCAAGGAGAGAGCAAAGGAGAACAAGGAGAGATAGACGGGCTAGAGGACGAGCTTAGTATCGCGTCTTCAGGTAACTCTAGCTGACGAATGCAGGTGAATCGCATGCGTGGATAAGTCGAGGCTGGGTTGGACAGAGTCAGCTGCTGCAGGGTGCTTCCAGAATCGCATTTCCTGAATAAAGACGGTATGTCATGAAAAAGGAAGAAAAAGAAGGCTTAGACACCGGTCTAGGATTTCCACACATTGGTCTGTTGTTGGCCCTGGCTGCTGCATGTCGGAGGCTGGCAGATGGGCTGCATCAAGCTCAGACAGGGACACCGATCGCATTCCCAGCATTGAGCACGGAAAGGACGTCGAAAAGCGGCGGTCGAATGGCCCCATGGCATCATGGCCGCATGATTTTGCAAGCCTCACGGGGGGAGAGAATGCAGAACAGCTCAGGCCACCGCTGTCCGGTTCTGTCTAGATGCAGCCTAACGAATGACGGCGGCAAGAGGTCTTGCAGCAGAAAAAGCTCTGCAGGATCCGCAGAATTCCATACGCCGAATTCGAAGTCGCCCATTCGCCGTCGTGGTAGTATTCTTACCCAGCCTTACAAACGAATACCTGCGTACCTTACCAGGTAAGATACGCAGGTAAGGTAGTATTGCTCAGTGCTGTTGTGGTTGTTGGCAGTGGCAATGGCAGTGGCATTGGCAGTGGCAGTAGAAGTGGTGCGTTGTAATGGAAAGTATCCATAATGTCCAGCGTGGGAGTCTGGGACTGGCTAGCTGTCGCAAGCGCTCTGCATGATGGGGAGGGGTTTATTTGGAGTCCTTGGAGGCCTGTTAATTCAGAACAACCCGACTCCACGCGAACCGATCAAACCCGGGCCAGGGCAGGCTCACCCATACCACATCTGGCCCAGTGAATCCACCGTGGTCCATTCCTGGTCTCGGGTACCTGACTTCACCAACCCATTCCGACCCCCGTCCCCATACCTGCACCCAATATTCCATTAATCCAATTATTAAATCTCCTCTCTTTCGAGAACACGAAACATCCGTCCATCTCCTTTTACCTATTCTTCCCCTTTATTCTCTTCCCATCCTGATCTCGTCGCGAGTGCATTGTCGTCCTTCACTGGCGAGCGAAACATCCGGCCTGGCTTCACTCATTCCATCATCATCCCCGTCATCGTCACTTCTCAGAGTCTCTCATTCTTTCCTTGCCTTTCCACCCTGCATACCTACCTACCTAACCTTACCTACCTACCTGAGGTACCTTATCTACTTAACATTACCTTACCTACCTACCTTACCCAACGTACCTCCTTGGCATCCATAGCACTCCTCACTTTTCTTTTTCTCTCGCGACAACCGCCTCACCTGAGCTTCCTTACCTTACCTTACCTGCAGTCTTTACAGTCCCTTGCATCCCCGGGAAACCGCGTTGAGACGCCATTTCTTTTGCGCAAAAGCCAAACCATTGACACGCCTGCGATTTGAATCATCCTGCGACTACCCGAACGAACGATAGGTACAGGTACTCCCGAAGGCGCGAGCTTCTGTACGACAACCCACTTGCATCGAGCCGCGGATCCTCTCAGACCAGCTGGGAGAAAGAGAGGGAGAAGGCGGAAAGAAAAGGCTGTTGGTCATTTCGGCTTCCTCGATTATGACGACCGTTCACAAACGCCGCCGATGATCCGCGACATGGCCATTTTCACAAAGACGCTATACTTCCCAGGCTCATAGAAGCCAGCTATGCCCGTTTTCTCGACCTCGCAATCGCCCGTTCGACAACTGATTCACAGCAACCAACACGATGACCGACCATCCCCCACCGGCCACGCATGGCCCGGGCCAACAGCTGCAGCAGGCGAGACGCCAGTACCGCCTGTCCGACTACTCTCCAAACCACAGCCACACGGGTACACGTACCAACGACGAGTTGTTGAACCGCCTAACACCCATGACCGCCGTCGAGATGCTTCAATCACCCAGTACCGAACTCAAGCAGTGCCTTGACAATTGCACCGTAAGCGAACAGGAGTTCGCTATGCGCGCTGCAGTCGCCAGCCGAAAGATATACGAATGGCTCGAGGAACTCTCCGACTGGCCTTGGCCGGAAGTAAGTGGTTCGGCAGGTTTCGAGATGCCCGACACAAAGAGGAGAAAAGATTTGGTTCAGAAGGGAAATGCGGGCACCGAAGACGGCCCTGAATACATGGGGAGTCTGCTCGCCGAGGACGTCATCCGTTACGAGGACAGGGTCGACGGTATTTCGAACGACATGGATGGACTGCAAATCGAGGACATCAAGAGTCATGTCATGCACAGCCACATCATCCCGTTATCGAGGCCAGGAACGCCAGCGTCCGATACTCGCTCGGTCTCATCAATGCTCTCGTACAACCGCATGGACGATCTCACAGCCCTTCTCACGGCAATCATCATCCAGGCTCTGCCCAATCTCTCCAAGCTTTGCCGCTTACTGAAAGTCTGGCACATACGCCTTTCTGTTCTTCGGCGCATTCCTGCGCTGCTCGCGGGTATTGCCGAGGCTGAGTTCGCCCTCCAATCTGCGTGGAACGTGCTGTCGTCGCCGGAAGATACGTCTACAGCCGAAGACGGCTCCGAAGGAGACGACTTATCACGGTTGAAGCAAGCGTACACCATTGTCAAATCCGTGTTGGAAAAGCAAATCACAACATCTGGACGGAGCCTCGACTACATGCTCGATAGTCTAGAGGGTTTGCAGGATACGTTGCCAGACGACTGGCTTGACCGGATGGAAACAATTGAACGAAGTTATGCAGAATGGGTTGCTGTTGGAGAGCGCAAGATCCGAGAGAGAGAGTGGGCAAAACTCACACGCCCCAAGCAAAACCCCATAATCGCCGCGGAGGAACCAGCGAAGGAGCCCACGAAGAACATCAAGGATACTGCCAAGGACACTGTCAAGAAACACGTCATGGAGCTCAACGAGGAGTCTGCAAAAGTAACCGCAAAGGTTTCAGACATTCAGCCTCGAAAGCCCGCGAGCTCATTGCCAGTTGTGGAAGATGATCCAAGGACCGTAACATTGCCAGTTCCCGTCAAAATCAACCCCCCAGAGGAGGAGAGCTTCTTGGACAAGAGCGAGAGCAATTCCATCATCTTCCATGCAGATGCCACTCCTGAACAGTCTGAGGGCTCCGACGAAGAACCCGTTGAGGCTTCTCCCTCCCAAGTTCAAGCTCAAAAGAAGGCACTGCCCACGACGATTGGTTTGGACGGCTCCTTTGAGCCGCCCAAGGCAAAGCGTGCTCCACTGGCCGAGATTCGGAACGAAGAGAGCACTAAGAAGGGCAGCAATGCTAGCACTCTTGAAGCCAAGCTCCAAGAACAAATCCCCTCGCCGGTCTCCAACGATTCCTCTGAAAAACAGACGGCCATGGAGTCCCCGTCTTCTCTGGGGGGTGAAGACGAGGCTTTGGAAAACCTGCCCGATACCCCAGAGAGCGAAGACGAATTAGAGCTGCCACCTCTGATCCGGACACAGCGGCGCGGGAGCAACGTTTCCCAGTCGTCTACCGTCGTACACGATCATGCCGGCTTGCTCGCGGAAGCCACAAGCGACATGCCCGAAGTATCTGCCTCACCACCTCTGCCACGCCAAAGGCCCATTGAAACTTCGCGTCAAAAGGCCACAAACGAGCAATTCATGAGCATCAGCCCACCAAGCTCGCCTCCTTTCCGGCCTACTTATCGGGAAGATAGTGCCAGCCCGATGATTGCACCTCAAGCTGATGGTTTACTTCCAGCCCTTCCTTTGGAATCGTCCTTCATGGAAGAGGACTTCGACAACTCCTTTACCAACGAACCTTCGCCCAGAGAGCCTTCTGATCTCAGGTCGGACGACCACCTTCGACAGCAAATCAGCGATATTCTCGATTCAATCCCGGCCAACATCAAGTTGGCTTCAGCGCCCTCGAAAGTCAACCTCAACCCACCCCCTCCGGATTTGCCTGCTAGACGGCTCAAGAAACCATCAAAGGAGCCTATTCGGAGATCCGCATCTAGTCTTTCCATTGCGTCCAGAGCCTCATCACGAGCTACAACGCCGTTCTTGACTTTGGCTCCCGCCTACGCTAAAAACCCAAGACCGAAACGTCTACAGAGTAGACAGGACATCAAGGTTTACCATCTTTCTCGTTCCACCGGTGAAGCCCCTATCAAGCTCTTCATTCGCTGTGTCGGCGAGCATGGAGAGCGTGTCATGGTCCGTGTGGGCGGTGGCTGGGCTGATCTAGGGGAATACCTCAAGGAATACGCTGCTCACCACGGTCGCCGTTCGACAGGCCCGGCAGAGAAGGCGAAAGTCGAGGTTAAGGATATTCCTCGTCCGCCCACCAGTCACAGCCGGCATGTGGGCTCAAGTCCCCAAAGCCGCCCGGCATCAGCGATGGACATATCTCCGATAACTCCACTTGACGTACGAAAGGCTAGGAAATCTTTCGGCGCCGCGGACCTGTCTAACACGTCTGGACCAATGTACCTCCCTCAGACGCCTGCCGTGCCACCTATTCCCGACAAGTATACGCCGTCCTCGGAAGATTCCAATCGGTCACGAGCAAGCTCGCATGCCTGGGCCGAAGAAGACAGCTCGTTCCTTGGTCTCGCAGGTCCTACTGGCCGTAAGGTGGAGATGAGTGAAGAAAGCCGCGCGTGGGTCGAGAGCGTGAAGGAAAAAGTGCGACTTGCTAGCGGCGAGGTACGCAAGACTTCAGAATTTGGCGACATGGGCAAGGTTGGAGGTACGAAACGGCTTTTCCGGAAAGGCTGAATCTAGCTAATCTTGCATTTGTGGAGTTATACGCGTAGCATGAGGCTTATACTGGCTGGGGAGGTGATACTGCTGACATAAGACCGTCGACACGATTATTTGATGTGACGGAAGTGTGAGGATTGGGCGGGATGCTTGATGCATGGGTACAAGGAGTTAGGGGCGTGCCATTCATCTTTACGAGGCAGATCGCACCATGGAAACATTTCATTATATCACACCGCAGTTGGGAGTTCAACTGTGTCGAGATAGTCGGGCTTTGTTGTTGTCATTCGCTTACCCATCAGCCACATCCTCGCTTTTCGACAGCAAGTCGTTTCCTCGTTTTGTCATTCTTCTACGAAATACCCTGTTTCCCCTTTCTAGACGCAAGCTCTCAGACTGGGAATTCTTAGCAGTTCCAAACCAAATGAAGTCAAGTTTCAAATATTATAAACGTAAATCACACAACTAGATTAAGTTTTCAGTGCCTTATTATCATTGTGAATGACGCAAATCTGAGAACTGTTATACGCTATGGCCGGAGTGCATTGGAGCTAGGAGAGAGGCGATCTTGATATCGTTGGTGCGGTTGTGTCTGATTTTGCCTTTCATGACTGGAGAGTCAACCTCCCGCGCTCCGAACTGCACATCTATCAAAGTTTGATTTCTCTCCTGAGGCTGCCCATCAATCTGAGATCCCAACTCTAGGAACGCAAGAAAGACAACCACAGAGAGCTATGCGTAAGACAACTTGTGCCCCGCAAACTCTGGGTAGAGGATATGAGGTCTACGAGGCTGAGACGTCTGCCCTGGAGGTCTCATACTTCCATTCATCGCTCCATCTTCTCTATCGTATCCCGATCCTGTGCACTGCTGCTTGCTTGCTTGCATCATCTCTTAACTGAATGTCCAGCCGTGAGGGTGTCCATCAGAAGTCACAACGCTTTTTGTTGGACGGAATCTGGAAAAACAATAACCTCTTGCCCAAGCTCCTGAACTTCTTCTCCAATAATACTTGAGGGCTCCTCAAGGCTTATTACCTTATAATACAGGGGCGGTGATCCTCGTGATTGGACCGAAAATAGTAGAAAGACTGAATTCGGCATCAGTGTTTACTTTGCGACACTCCAGACGGCGGACATCACCTCAACGCTGAAACTCAATGTTTTTTCTGAATGATTATTTGTCTATGGACCCTTCTTCTTGTCATCCCTGTCTCGCGCGTATTATGTCTATTGTAGTTTCACATCTTCTAAGTCACTTTCTTCACTCAAGGCCACTTGCTCGTTTGCTTCTATCCCGTGAGAAACACCGCTCACAACCTCAGCTCGACCACACTTTTGCCATAGACCAGTTACGATCAAGGGTGATCGCACTATTTATATCCAGCGTATCATGGACAGGAGAGTTAGGCGAGAATAACTAGAAGTTTGAACAAGGGATAGTAGTGAACTTTATCTATAATTCAAATGAGGACAACATGTCTAAGAGTGCGTTCAGGATACAAACACCTGTGAAACAGCGATGCTGTATTTTTTTTCCCCCCTCTCAGCGGAAGTCCACCGGACAAGCTGTCCCTCATGAATACGACCACTAACAAGAACTTGCTGATACATCGGCCCTTCAGCATCTCCTTACGCTCCCATCCTTGCTAGTCCCGCCAAACTGCAGATGTAACTGAGGCCCCAAGGTGAACCAGTTTGACGCACGGAGAAATTCCCACGGCGAAACGGGATACCATTCCAAAGATAAGCCGAAGGTCCTTCGGCACCGTACCCAACGGCTTCACGAGAGGGGTGATTCGATCGACAACCCGGAGCCGTGTCACCTAACCCAGTCCCCATGCTTAGATCTCACGTTGGCAGACCCCGCATCTCGCATCTCACAATCATGATTCGTCCTGTTCTCCCCGATGAACCAACCTGAAGCCTCTCACTGCTATCACACCCTGCCATCACAAAACGATATATGCCAAAAGAAGCCGCAGGGTCGCATATGAGGCAACTCAAGAACAAACAAAGATGCCTGTCAAGTAAAAAAACAAAGGTGAGAGCCTAACCCCATCCTAGAGCTAAAAAAAAAACAGAAGCATCATATCGATGCCCCTCCGGTCCCGCACCCGGGCCCTGTCCACCGACAATAATCGGCGTGGGGAAGCCGAGCTGGATTGTCGTGTCCGCAAAGGTGGAAGCTCGGGGAGTGGAGGAAAGGTGAAGGAGGCGTGTAAGCAGGAGACCACCCCTGGTAGCCTACGACGTCGAAATTCTCCAGCTCAACTTGCGTAGGAAAACGGGACGTAGCCCCCATCCCTGTCCTCCACCACCCACACACACCTGCACACCTGGTCTAAACATGCACTCCGCGCGCACGCCGCCCGGGGAAACTGAAGATTCAACGGTGAGATGGGATGTGGATGCGGATGCGGATGCGGATGCGGATGCAGCCACAGGAGGGATGGCGTTGGGCTATACCGATGTGGTGGGTGAAGGGATGGAGCGAGGAAGGGAGGGGAGGGGTGTCCTTGGATTAAATCCTGAGCCGGGGCCGAATGGCTGGTAGATTTAACACTCAAGCTTTTTTTCTTACTACTCCATCCGAAGTTTTGCTTATTAGAAGCTGTCTTTACGAAATAGCTCCGCAAACATTGATGATTGCCCAGCGCGCTTTTGACTCGGCACTTGAAGTAGTGATAACTCCAAAGCCGTCGAATATACACGTTCTTACTGCCACCTCGGAAAGCGTCTAGATTACCCCAACGCCGTTGAAGCTCCGTACCTCACTTTCCCGAGGTGTCGAATAACAACCTAATCAGGGGATAGGGGGTGGGGGGTGAAAAAGGAACGGCTGGAGTACCGTACCGAGGGAACAGCGTAGTTTCGACATAGGACATTGATTTCATTAAAAAAACTCAAGACACGTTGCGTTCTTCGCAAGCTTGGAGAGATTGATCCTCGTCTTGCATACTTGCCTGTGTGTATACGTGTGTGTGGGTATGGGTGTCTTGTCATTCATATTACGTATCTGTCTCTGACGCCAGTTCTCTAGCGGCATGCGCCTCTCCCGGGTTTTGTTCGTCTTTTGTCTCAGTGGCCGGGGGAAAGAGAAAGGTATTTCGATATTCATTCCCTTTTTTTTTTTTTTTGGGTTTGCAAGGAACCATTCGTCCTTTGACTCAGACGAGCTCCTGGGCAGGCAAACAATTATCAACAGGACATGCGCTTGTCTGCCTAGTCCGGTCTAGCTCGGGTTCAGCCCATGCTTTTCGGAGTCCTTCCCCTCCCAACAGTCTCCGTGTTTCCCCAACATAGTTCGGACGGATTTGGAAATTGGAGAGAGAGAGAGAGCTGTAAAGAAATCATTGGGGCAGCTGCCATTTAGGATGGAGCTGTCGCTCAGTTGTGGGGGGTTCCAACGCGTGCGGGGAGGTTTGGGGATCTGGATTGCCGGAGATGGGATTTACTGGCCGAAGTTTGTTTACCAAGATTGCGAACCGAGGCTCTTCAACATAGTACGACGGCGAGGAGCAAGGTGTGATGAGCTTGTCTATCTTTTAATCATGTGTATGTTGCGGTGATTGTGGTCAAATCGGTAAGAAGTATTGAAATCTATTCTCTATATCGCGTTTCTATTTAGCCTCGGAGACTCATTAGGAAGTATTAACGCGAAACCTGGTCACCCCGCCTATCCTCCTCTAACGGAGATCAACTAAAAATGCCGAGAATCAAAGTCCGAAGCGACCACGCGCTTGTTGTCTGGTGGTATGCGCAGAGGAGTTCTCTGGGGGCGTCCTTGTGTGGAAAAAGCGTTGTTGTCCTTTTCAGTGACGATGAAATGTAGCATCCCTTCGCTCAATTTTTGTGGACGATGAAAGCAAAGCCCCAATGCCAACCACAACGCCGAAACAAATCCAACTCGCTGAGAAACATCTCAGGTATCCTGTCCTAGCCACTTTGGTCCGTAAATGCAATTCGATCTATCCATCGCACGCGGTTTTCGCTAAGAAGCAATCTGGATTTCGGGTTTAGATACGGCTCCTTTCGGAGAAGCTGACAGGGTCGTAGACACGCTCCTTGATCCAGGCGTTCAGGGCAACGTCACCCCACTCTTCCCACTCCACCCATTGGGACTCGGGAAGCTGGGAGACGCCAGCTCTGCGAGCAGCCTTCATAACCTCGCGGGCAACAACCAGGCTAGCGTCGCGCACACGCTCGATACGGGGGTAGATGAGACCCTTGTGGATCTCATCAGCGTTCAGGGAGCCAGCAAGAGCGGCAGCGGAGGTGTAGACCATGTCGTCAGTGACCTTGGAGGCCTTGGCGAGAATGGCTCCGAGACCAAGACCGGGGAAGACGTAGACGTTGTTGCCCTGGTTGGGGTGGTAGGTGATAGACTCGCCCTCCTTGCTCTTGACGGTGACAGGAGCGAAGGGAGAGCCAGAGGCGAAGAGAACGGTGCCGTCGGTCCACTGGATGGCCTGCTCGAAAGTGCACTCGGCCTTGGTCAGGGGGTTGCTCAGGGGGAAGAGGACGGGGCGACGGCCAAGGCCACCGGCATCGACGGAAGCCTTGAGAGCGCGGACAACGGACTCAGTGAAAACACCGAAGGTGGCAGTGAGACCGACCAAGGCGCTGGGCTTGACGTACTCGATGACCTCTTCCAGAGTGCGGAATTGGTGGCCGTTGTTGTCGGTACGGGCGAAGTACTTCTTGTGCTCGGCGAGCTTGTCGCCGCGGTCCTTGGTAACGAGACCCTTGGTGTCGACCAGCCAGAACTTGTCCTTGGCGGCCTGCTCACTGAGACCGCGCTTAGTGTAGTACTCAACAAGCTGCTTGGCGACACCAACACCAGCAGAGCCTGCACCCATGAAGACGAGGCGCTGCTCCTCCGTGGGGACGCCAGAGAGCTCAACAGCGTTGATGTATCCAGCCAGAACGACCGCACCAGTTCCCTGGATGTCGTCGTTGAAGCAGCGGTACTTGTTGCGGTAGCGGTCGAGGTAGTTGAAGGCCTTCTCAGACTCGAAGTCCTCGAACTGAACGGTCATACTGGGGTAGACCTCAGCGACGGCCTCCATAAACTCGTCCATGAAAGCCTGCTGCTCAGCAACGGAAACACGCTTGGAGCGGATACCGAGATAGAAGGGGTCCTTCAGGTTGTTCTCGTTATTGGTTCCAGTGTCGAGCACGATGGGCAGTGTGTTTTCGGGGTGAATACCAGCGGCACCGGTATAGAGAGCGAGCTTGCCGATCTCCAAGTTGTTAGGCCTGTTCCCGTTCAACCATGGTAAAATTCACTTACAGAGATACCAACACCGTTGACACCCAAGTCACCAAGACCCAGAATACGAGAACCGTCAGTGACAACGCAAATCTCGGGGTTGGGGTAGGGCCAGTTGCGCAGCATGGTGCGGATGGACTTTCGCTGCTTAATCGAAATGTACAAAGCCTCGGGGCGGGTGTAGAGAGTCGAATACTGTAAGCAGACATCACCAATGGTAGGGGTGTAGACCAAGGGCATGAGCTCGCGGATGTTGTCCATGAGGAGGCGGTAGAACAGGTCGAAGTTCTGGGCCTTAAGAGAAGACAGATACAAATACTTGTCAACCGGCGTTGAGCGAGTGTTGATCATCTTCATGGCACGAGCGCATTGCGTCTGGAGGCTCTCCATGGTGTGGGGGATGAGGCCGGTGAGGTTCCTGTTGATGCGCTCCTCGGGAGTGAAAGAGAGGCCTGATTCGACCATGGCGGTTAGCTTGGATGAAGTGTGGAGAGACAATGGGTGTATCAAAGATTTGAGGTGCGTGCGGCGGGGTTGAGAATGCTGGAGAGGGAAGGAGGGCAGACGACGCGAGCGTCTTGGAAGTGAGGAAGCCATGCGGGGGATGTGTAATTGGAGTTGAAGAGCGGGAAGAAGATGGGCAGAATATGGGAAGAGCAAAAGGGAGGCTATATAGAATGGCGCAGACTGAAGGGATACGACATGTTGGGGAAGCCAATGCGGTGCAGTGAGGTGCAGGTCCGCCGACGCAGCAGGTTCAGTGCGGGCAGTGGCATGTCGAAGCTCCCGTGCATGACGGTGTAAGTGGAGGGTAAGGCGGAGCGATGCCCTAAGGTAAGGTGCGGATGAATCGTGCAATTGTCAACTTACCTTTGTTCCAGAGAGGCTCCTTGAGGACCTGGTAGCCAGTAGCGGAGGACTTAGGGGTGGGCTCGTTGTTGCGGTATTGTTGAACTTCGCCGAAGGTGTTCTGGGCGTAACCGCGGTGTTGGTCAAGGGAAGCCATTCTCATCTTCTCCTCGATGGCGTTGATGTCGACAGAAGACATTGGGTTGAAGTCCGTCATTCTGCGACTGGACATGGACATACGCTTATTAGATATAGACGAGCGAGAAGAGCGGGCAGAGGCGACGGACGACGGCGATGGCGAAGCGGACCGGGGCGTTGAGATATCTGATGAGCTGGATGAGCTAAAGGGATACGACGCCATTGACATTACCGGCGCATGTGTCGGAGGGATTGGTGCGGAGAATAAAGAGGAGGCGGAAGTGGGTGACGGGAAGAGGCAATTAGTAGTTGTTGGAGCTCTGCGGCGAAGCAGCAGGCGAGCAGAAGGAGTATGAAGAGTGGTGTAATGGGACCGGCCGGAAAGACACGACGTGGGAGGGATTTGACGAAGCGAACGATTCGGAGAAGAAGCAGGTGTAGGCGCAGGAGCGGGAGCAGATGCGAGATCAGGCGTTGGAGAGCGGGTTGCAGGCTTCGGGCAAGGCGCAGTTGAGGAATTTAGTGTATGGTGAGAGCGTGGAGTATCGAGAGTCGCATCGGATGGACCAACAGAGGAGCATGGCGTCGTGTTCCCTGCAACTGGGCCATGGACGAGGAAAAGTCGGTTTAAAACCTGGTGAACTGGTCCGGTTCTAGATCGAGGCTTGCTCAGCCAGGTACCTCGACTTAGACCCATGTATATGAAGGATCCGAGAATGAGAGGGAGAAGGGGGTTTCAACGCAGTTTCAGGGTCGGGGGCCGGCGGCGAGGGGCGTTGGCGGCAGAGGAGATGAGGTACCGGGTACTTCGAGGTAGACCAAGAAGTCTTAGTA
Organism: Colletotrichum sansevieriae; assembly: GCA_026260285.1. NCBI lineage: Eukaryota > Fungi > Ascomycota > Sordariomycetes > Glomerellales > Glomerellaceae > Colletotrichum > Colletotrichum sansevieriae. The sequence goes on from JAOQIF010000014.1 coordinate 26,240, forward strand.
CGGTATACCAGGTTAACAGAAGGGAAACGGGCGGACGAGGAGCAAGAATTGGGAATGATGGGATGGGATGGCGGAAGAAACAGGGGAGTGAGAGCAGGCCCAAGGGGTGCGGTCGAACAAGCCCAAGCTTCGATTTCGAATCGAACAGCAGGACTGTATGATGTGCTTCCAAGGTTTCCAGGAGGTTAGTCCAGGAGACGGGAGACGATCAGTTCGTCGTATTGGAGAAGTCGGGAATGGAGCTCGAGGCCCGGCGTAAGTGGATGGTGTGCAACGGGAGGTCGGATTGTGCAGCGCGAGAGCAACAAATCTGGTGGTGATGGTATAGTGCAGGGTGTGCGGCGTGGAGTCGGGAGACAAGGGTGTGAAAGAACGGGGGCGACGAGGGTCCTGGCCGACGGGGGTCTCTAGGATGGTCTCGGACGGAGGGTGTTAAGTTGTGGAGGGTGGGAGAAGACGGAAGCCAGACCCGATTCCAGGAATTAGCAATTTCTTTTCCCTCTCTCGTTGACCGTCGTGTCGTGGGCTTTTGGTGCCCAATTTTTGGAATAATTTGGAGAATTCTGTCCTCGCGAGAGATTCTTTTTTTTTTTTTTTTTTTTTTTTTTTTTGTTGTGTGGATGGGGGGGCGTCGGTAAGGAGTAGCTTAGCCTTCGTTCAATAAGAAAACGAAGTACAAGCCACGAAGTAACTTTGTTTTTCTGGTTACTACACTGTAGGGCGTGGATCAGGGGTTCCGGGGGCGTCGGTGAGGTGACGGGAGGACGGCCAGGTGAAGGGATGATGACGTTGGGACGGCGTAGCCGGCGCCCGATGTTTAGTTCGATATCTGAGCTGCCTGCTGGTTGTGTTGCGGATAGTATCCGTGGACCTCCAGGATGCGGTTCGCACCACCTAGGAAACGTACGATTAGCTGTGTTCAGACGCAGAAACTTCGACAACTGAGTTTGCGTATCGGTGGACGGCCCGTTTCCTCAGCTCACAATGGCATAGACTATGCGTTGTTCTTCATTAGCGAAGATGGGCAATGGTACCGACAGGAACCTAAGCCAGATGCCCGAATAGATAGAAGCTGACGAGGCTGGATACTAGACAAAAGACCGAAATACAACGTGGCGGGCAGTCCACTGTAAAAAGGGGCCTGCCTACCTAGGAAAGGGGAAGGAATCGGATTCGCAGACTGGCCGGTGGAGCACCAAATCAGACAGTGGTATGGAGGTGAAAGTCCGTCAAGCGCGTCGGATAAGTTGATTGTGATTGGGGTGTGAGCAGATGCCAGAGGTGAACGTGGGATGGATGCGTGGTACGGCACTCGGGCGGGATGTCAGCCCAAAGCAAACGCCAGCAGCAGTCCCGCACAGTCCAGTCCAGTCGAGTGGAACTGGAGCTTTCTAATTCGAGAGTGTTTCCGAAATTGATCAAAAAAAAAAGTCGTTGATTTATTAATTGCGCATCATGTTTGTGATTGATACGATTGATGATGGCGACCGAAAAAAAAAAAAAACCAACGAACCACCTACGTAACTCACCTCCTTACGAGGTCCTGCTATTTCTAGCCATCTCACTGTAAGAGTCACCAGAAAATATCGGAGGGCTTCTCCGGCCATCGGATCGGTCCCTTCCTACTCACAACTGCTGCTGCACTATGTCCAAATTGAAGTCGTGGGCTGCGGATAAAAAAAAGAAAGCTGCATCCAAAGAAAAGGGGGCATCGTCATTGCTACCTAAGGTACCTTGGTCGGCCCTGAACCCCATCCAATGTTTGCTTGACTCACTCCACGTTGAGTCTTCCCGCTGACTGCAGCCTTGGGTACGTACTCTGTTTCCGAATTTTTACGCCGAATTTTTACGGCAGGTCCTCCTCACATCGATTTCTCCTTCCACGATGAGATGTAAGGTAAGGTAGCAAGTCACAATTGCCCGCCTTTTTCTTTTCTTTTTTCCCACTGAGAAGACAACTACTCAAACAGCAACAAGGAAAGAAGACCTGCTGGCTCGCAATGACCAAGTTGAGCGTTCCAGCCATGTGTTTCGGTCATTAGCATGCAGCTAATCCAATTGCAATGGAAGTTCAGGTGGTCAGAAACGGCTGCTATCAACCGTGCTGAGGTTTTGTTGGGACGCCCGATCCCTCCCGCTTGCCAAACCAAACCGGTGAGAATGAGCGCGATGTCGGCAGAAAGTCCCCTACCAATGGCCAAATGTGTCAACTGTCGGCACTTTCAACCTCGAATCGTCAGCCATGCAGCTATGCAGTCTGAGCCGGGAGCCGATTTCTACGAAGCCCTCGACCCTGTCTCACCTTGCAGTTGCATCCGCTCCCGAATAAGATACTGAAGTACTTCTCATTCCACACAACCCTTGGGGTCCGCCCTCCACTACCGCAGTACAACATCCTCAAAATCCTCTCTTGTCTTCCTCGTGAGGCGTTACATCGACTCCACTGACTCCATTCCCCATCACCGGCCGGACAACTCACCGACGCTAACCGTTACTAGCAGTCACCCAGCCGGGCTCCTTCAACCTCCAATCCGCCGACCGAAGCCCCCGGAACGGAGTCTCGCACTCACCCACTTGACCTCCGTGCGCACGCGACAGTTGCCTGACCAATACTTTTCACGTCGCATTCCCCATCCGGCAAAATGCCACTCTCGGCATTAAACACGAGATGAACGCTGATGGCTGACGCACCTGAACACTCCAAACTTTCTTCCGCGGTTGCTTCGTGGTCGGTTATGCGTCGCGATATTGCCTGACAAAAGAAGATCAGTTCGAGCTCCCGAGCAGAGACAACAGTCAGGACATACCAACTCCCAAAGACTGTTATTGAAACAAACACGGCCAGGAGAAACCTTCAATTCGCAGCCAATGACAGCCCTGGGATTTGTTAATGACTATCGGGTCCTGTTCAGGCTAGCTGCTGTCACGTCGTTCCGAACCGCTGTCTTCCAAAACTGGGCGTCCGTGGACAAATGTTGCACTGCTGGGCTGGGCGCTCTGCTTCCGGTCTTCCTCACGGCCTGTTGGCCCCGGTTCGGCCGTTGGAATTCTTATCCCTGTCTGCTTGAGGCGTTGCGTCTCTTTCCGTTAATGCCACGGGGTGCGGCACCTGCACGTCTTTCCCCCCCTTGGCATTTTCTTGGATATCTTCTGGAATCTGGACGTTCACAATTCAAAGACGCCAGCCCAAATAGTATAGACGACGCTCGCGACATTCGTCGCCTAACGGCGGATACCAAGAGTATCCACCGAGAAAAGAACCCCATCGCCCTCAGCGGGATATCAGGATAACAGTTCCTCAGACGATTCCAGCCTGCTGAAAACAGAGATACGTCAGAGCGAAGACACTCGCCGCATCTGCTGTCGTATCCCGCGGGCTGAGCCCCCCGGGGAGCTCGTGTTGAACACCCGATCCGGCGCTGTTTGCTGCCTATTATCTTCCCACCATGCTGTGAGCGACGTGGACCCGAAGCTCCAAATCTCCATTTCATCAAGATAAGAAAAGAGAAAAATAAATCAGCTCCTACCGGGCGGCATGCGGGCAAACAGAAAGTACACATACGAGACATCTGCATGGGCAGCATGACTCTCCCTAGAAGCTTCAAACTTAGGGCCCTTCCGGCTTTGCCCGATACCTCCACAGGGGTTCCGCTTAGCAGCAAGCCAGAACAAAGTGAATCCACACCGCACTTTGACGGGTGGATCTACCGGTACCGACTGCCAGGCCCCGGCTCCAAAATTTTCACCCCCCTTGCATCACGACCCATGGACCCGATCCTTGCTCGGACCGGGCTCCCTCTCTCCATCTGCCACCCCGTTGTTCTTTCCATCCTGGGTCGTCCATGACAGATTGGATGAGGATCTTCCGCGAATTGAAACAGGGACGGACTTCCACGCGTCCAATGCTGAGAACCAAGCTGCATGCATCAACGCCCACCCGTCTCAAACACGAATCCGCTCGAAAATCACAGTTTCAAAAGGTTTTGAAGCCAGCAGAAGAAGTTATGCTGGAGATCTGCTCTCGATTTCAGTGGACAATACAGCCGTCGACGTCGACGGCATTTCAGATCGTAACTTCAGACGAAACCACGTTGAATGGACGTTCACGTTGCACAGGCTTACCGCCAACAGACGATGTCTAAGGTACTTGGGCTCGCCCATGGCGTTCGTTTGCGCGCCCTGGTCAGCTTCAGCTCTTCTTAAACGTAAGCATCCCAAAATTGTTGACCAGTTCGGTGCGGCTCGGGGCGCGTCTTTGTAACTCCTGACAACAGTCCGTTCGGGGCACCATGCGCCTTCAATTTTGTGTCTCTGATCAGCGCTGGATCGCCGATTACAACTCTCAGGAGATGCGGGCAAACCTTCCTCTCTGTCCGATGTCGAGGCGAAATTTTTTGTGCTGCCATCCAAGTATGACCAGAGACTTGATTCCCTTGAATCTTCCACCCCGCATTCCGTTATGTCTATTACGCAAGTCTGCCTCACGCTACCAAATCAACGGAAATCCCGAATTTGGTCCGCGATAACAAAGTTACAAGTGATGATTGCGAACTTCAGATGACCCCGGGACACGAAGTTGCAATCCGCTGGGCTTATCTTGATACACCCCAGACTCTCGCATGTGCTGAGACAACCTTCTTCACGTCCGCAATCCTAACCTCGCCTTGGCGGACTTGGCGTCTGGATACCACAGCCAAGCTTCTTGTCAACCACGATCAGACGCGTCAACCTTAAAAGCTCCCGGGCTCAACATTCTTTGTCAACCACCTCACCGCTTTGACCATGTCCCTTCAGCTGACCGATCAAACGAGTCCTGGCCCAATATAAATTACCTAACATTACCTAATAGCTTTGGGTCTTTCAGCATTCCAGCTTTCACAGAAATACTGCCTTAGCAGTGTTAATTGTTTTGCTTTTCGTTCTGGGAAGAAAACCGCGACATATGCCTCTCTCACATAGGAGGCGGTGCAACGCCGGGACGAGTGTCATGCCCCCAAACTGTAATTGTCAGCATCCCGCACCTGATCGAGTTCTTGCGACCGAGACCGGTACAGTATCGCTAGCTCGCTCCACTGGCGGCTCTTTGGAAGTTGGAGCTAGAGCTTGAGCTTCAAACCGCCCCCCGGCCCCGCATGAAGCTAAAGACGGGGGGCTGTCGCACCCCGCACGACGCAACTTCGAGTTGTCACGCCTTCCGACAAGCTCCGTTGGTCTCCGTAATTCGGAACCGGTTCGTCTGGCGCGCGCGCCAACCACTTTTTCCACAACCTCTCTCTCCGCGAGTCCAACCTACCCCTTTTCATCTCTCGGCCACCAACGAGAGACAGCCAGACGCAAGATCGAATTGAGATTGCTATCCTTGGTTGGACAGCATCTCTTGCAAGCTCGTTTCTGGGGAAACCGTCGGACATTGCCCGAGTACGCATCTTCACGGAGACAGCCGATTTGAGCTATCCGCCATCGTGACGGTTAGAGTTTTGCCACAGTCTCGTCCAAGACTCAAGTTCCCCCACATCTGCGCTGAGTACGACGACCTGCCCCATGGGTGGCTAAGGAAGACTCGGAGCTCCTCTATCGGCTGCCCCGACTCTTGCCCGACGCGCAAACCTGTCCGTCAATGAACTCTCACGAAAGTTGCAGTCGAAGGAGTGATGAGGGTGACTGGAGTCCGCGTGTCGAGGGCCTCGACCCCTCATCGTGAGTCGTAATGCATGAGGGTATCTGGTCATCAAACTCTGGAGCTCTCCTCTCGAACTTCATTGTCGACGAAAGTAGCAAAACCCTGCAAATATGGCAAAACGGGCGCCGCCATGCTGAAAATGAATGCTGTTGAATGATTCAACTCAGGCCGTCAGGTCATGGTACCTCGTCAAAGCTAGCGCTATTCGTATGCTTGAGAATAGTCCCAGCGAAGTCAGCCTCAAAAACCGCAGTACTGTCAGCTCCTGCCCCGAGAGTGAGTTACATCACATGCGTTGTGCTCATTCCGTTTCGTTGTGGGTTTGCGCAGCCGCAGCGTTCAAATTGCAGATACAGATACCATCCCGAGTTGCTTCAAAATGCTCACAGACCAGTTACAAGCAGAGCTATCACAAATTGACATGACCACGACATCGGCTCAGCTTGGTCTCGCTACTCATTCGAGTGTAATTTTTCTTTCCGAACAATTTCTGAATTGATCAACGTCCACATGCGAGTTGTCGAGTCTAAGCACCACCTCCGCTTATCATTGCCTCTTGAAGCTGGTCGAGCGGCACAGGTGTGAAGGCATCTTGGACGAGCCAACTGCTCTTGCGGGCTTCCATTTTACATCTGGTGTCTCTCCAATATCAGTTTGCGGGGGAAGAGGTGGAAGGACCGATATGGTGACCCTCCCTCCATCGTGAGTGCATTCGAAGGCGCGCTGCAACATCTTTAATTTGATGGGGTCACTACATCTGTCCGTCTTTAACCTGGGTGAGTCTATCTCGCGTGCATTTGTTGAATGTCGGTACGAGAGTATCTTCATTTGAGTCTAATGCGATGACGGGATTCGGAGTTATTGGAGAAAGTCAAGGGGATGGGTATCAGAAGCATAAACTCCGAGAACTACCGATGAAAGGAAGGTGGGACGCTTTGCTTCGGAGAGCCTTCGTTGACGTGAAGCTGGCCACAACTGACGCTGATGAGGGACATCTTGATTATCCGAGTCCTTCAATGATCTTCGATATCACCAAAAAACGAACTTGAGTCATACATGCATGCTTAACTCAGTCGGAAAAGCAGTTGATTGTGCCATCCCTCCGATGGAGGCTTCCGGAATGGCCGTCGGCTTCCGGAATGGGACAGGTCTCGACCAATGTCATATTGAGTGTTGGCGCGCGGAGCCGGATTCGACGGCATCGTCCCCACCACGTCGGCGACGTCGACGAATCGAACGAAAATGGCTACATTCTCCGTTCTTCACCAGCGGGATCTTCAGCTGGATAAGTTATACATGCTAGATATTTCGTGAGGCTTTAGGTTTTAGATAATGAATCCGCTCCAGGATTCATGTCTCTTCTTCGGTCAGCCACATAGCAGTGTCCTGGCAGCGTAGTGGCATTTGCTTGAGAAAATCATTGAAGCCGACCATTAAGCGACACCCATCGGTTCAAATTTAGTGCGTAGCTTGGCATATTCGGCGAGGATTGTGTAACTCATCGACGCGCCTCTCTAGTGATCCCTGTTTCTGAGCGTGTATTCGTGGCGGGGAATATCATATAACAATAAGTCGATTGAGCAGGGACGAGAATTTCGGGGAAGAACACGCGAGCACCGATCGGAGGACGCTGTATTCCAACGCCTACATGGCATCAAGTCTCGAGCACAGCCCCGCATCGTTGCGTTACGAAAACAGAACACCAAGGGACACTAACCATTCCATGTGTCGGCAAATTTCTAACCCAGTGCTGTCATCGAAATGCTGGAGAACCTAGTAGCAGTCGTGCCAACAGCCTCATCTTGTCCGAGTGATGGCAATGAAGTCATTCAATCTTGTATAAAAGATACCTGACACGCTTCAAGACTGGGAGTTACACCAAGATGCTGAAGTGTTGCGACTTGTAGCTGAGAATTCATTGCATCTTCTCGATCTTCTCCGAGGCGAACCATGGCTTTGCCAGCCCACACATCCTGAGATTTTCTCGTTATTTCTGTACTTTGGAGTGCATAACCTGTACCAAATACGTTGGGAATCTTGCTGATGTATTCCTGCAGACGAACATTATGCTATTGGTTTGTGTGTATCATCACAGATGGGCTGAGGCATAGCAAGAGGAGTCGTCATTCCCTGTAAGCCTGTCTGTTATAATGTCCCTGAAACATGCGAAGAGGCCAATCACTCCATGAGGGAGTATTAGATTGTTCGATAAGCAACAGACGATGAGGAGACAGGGCGCAAAGACGCGGTGATTATTTCCGAAACTACGGCGTAGGAGACAACTAAGCCATACGTTGTTGCCTCGGCACACCGTCATCTTGAAGAATCAGGCCATGGAGCTTGCAGGGCTGACCGTAATGTTTATGGCTTGGGTGAGATCTTTTCGATGATACCGTATGACTATGGTATTTATAGGAAACCTCCCTGATCCATGGACGGCAATGAAAGCCGCTGGTACCTCGGGCCCGCTCTCTTGCTTGTTTGCGATGAGAACGACTGACATAAGTTCGTCCAACGTCCTAGCTGCATGTGGTAATTTTACCGGCCCGCTATGCCCGCAATCTTCAATTAAATACAGAAGCGACGGCTACCCATTGAGGTATTCCGCGCGTACAATCCTTCCTTTCTGGGCGTTTTGAATAAAGGGTTAGGATGGACAAGGGCGAAGGCGCTGGGCGCGCTCAACTCCGGCAGATGATTTACCCGCAATAAATGTATCCAACTCGTGTTTTTTCCTTTGACCACCCCCTTTCTCTTCATTCTCGTCTTCCTTGATATATTAGTGCAGATGATTTCGTGTGTATCTAAGACAGAGGGTCATTTCAAGAAGTCCCTACTGTGTAAGACGACCTTGCACGTATTGACATCAACAGATTCGTCGTGTCTTCACCCTACCATCCCTGCGAACGTCCCGTGAAAGACGACCTAACAATCTTGTAACGTGTCAAAGACGACGCACAACCGACACAGGATAGCCTCAGACACGCCTGTAACCCTGAAAAGCGTCTCTCCTTCAACAGCGATCGATCGGGATCACAGAAAGAACAAGCAATCGCCATGGATATCTCCTGGTTCTCTGTGTAAAGCTCGAGAGCAAGTGAGATGAAATGTCTAAGAGATGAAGCCCCTGATTCCTCGATTCAGCATCATACCCTTGGAGGTCGCCAAACGTTTGTATAAAAACCTCTTGTCTCATGTGCTGCGCTCCTGGTGATGCAAGAAGGCAAATCTGTCGCCATTCTTCTCTGTCTTGATCCGGGGTGAGTCGTTTCCCTCGCCAGTTTCCATAGCCCAGCCATCTTGAGAAATGCAAGGGAGGTAGTCGCCCCAAGCTCGGGCATGGATGGTATGAAGGCTGCCGCTGAAACCTATTCTCATTGCCAGCAGTCTCGGCAACGTGTTGTCTCTGTTCCGTTCTGTCTCTGCTGATGTAGCCTCTACCCTGAGCATGGAACGTCGCGACATGTCCGTCTGGGCCCGTCGAAAACGTACAGGGACATTGGTAGTTGGGCGCGCTGAAATCCAGAGCGATGTCAAGAAACATCATTCTCGCCACGCAGCATGGTTCTGCATCAGTACATCACGGCGCAAAATGGTAACAAGACTTCATGAGCATTTTATAGCACATGATGAGCCGCTGCCAGCATCAATCATTTTGTATATGTGATTGTCACATAGCCACTCTACAAATTTGGTAACATTGACTACCAGCAAGCGGAACATCGGATTCCAAGAATTCTAGAATTCATGTGAGCAAACCACCATTGCTGCAGTGGCTTCGATGGGCCAGCAGAACCCGACCGCTGTTGATATGGATCCTAAGCTTGGCTTCTTCCGAGTAACTCTCCTTCAAGTGCAGCTCAGGCTGAGAAGTCTCTTGTTCTATAGTGCCCGCCCCCGCGCCCCCCCCCTTCCCCCGAAAGGAAAAGAATCATTGTCCTGAGTCGCGTATTTATTCAGGTATTTCCAGGAAGAAATGACACAAAATGACGATGTGCTTGAGCGTAAACCAATATTGAGGTGCGTTCCTCGTAGACATATTCGCGTTTTGTCAGAAACCAGTCCGTTCAGGTTCCACCGGAAGTAATGAGAGATCCCACGTTTCTCAACGCTTAAACCCGTGAAAAAGATGAGGCAAAGGCATTAAATAGCCACATCATGCTCCTTACGCCGCCAAGAAGTAAGGATCGCGGCCCACATGGCCAATGGCGGGCAGCAAGACCACCCACATACAGCAAGACTTTGCTAACCCCTTTGCAACTGAGCACGAGAACTCTGCCGCAGAGCGCGATTCCATGCTGATCAGGAGGCGGCCTTATCCTACCCATAGGTGCCGATCTGCATGTCCATAAATATTATGCCCTTTCGCTTTCAACGAACTGCGCTGCATACCGAACGACCTTGGGGCTTGCTTCGGCGATCGTGAAAGATATAATCAAGTCAGTCTGCGGGCGGGCTGCGTATAACTCCTTGCCTTATGGGTGCTTTCGTCATGGTATTGACTGATTAATAAATGAGAAACCCTGTGCGATGCTGGTATTTAGTCCAAACTGGCTTCTTGCTGTATAATACCTACTACCATGGAAAGGGGAAGGACCTATCGACACGCTCTGGAATGAGGCAGGCGCCGGATTCACCAAGTCAATCCACGTAAATGTATGGCCATCTAGGATCAGCTTGGGCCTTCCTTAAGAACCGATTTCGAATCTGTATTCCTGCATCATCATTTACTCTGCAGTATCCGGTCTACTGCTCTGTTAGAGAGCCATACCATAGGTCAATACGACACATCGGCAAGACTTCGTGAAAGACCAGACGTCACCTCCGACAAGGAGGTTCTTCACTGTTGCCCTTCATCAGTTTTCCGTTTTTTGTGTCATTGTGTCCAGCAATGATAACCACGGGTCATCTCCATCTCTCCAATCCCCCCTCTCTCTTGACTTCGTCAACGTTCGGTCTATTCTATGGAGTAAACGTTGCGCGTTGAACTGACGCCTAGTTGCGAGACCGTGCAATCATTCGAGGTCGAGAGACCGGGCATTGTGTGCTCGTGTCTGGAAATCAGAAGATTGCTTGCACGCCAGCCTCAAGAGCTCGAGGAACTACTCGATCCTGCGAGGCCGCAGCGTGTTTCGGCCAGAATACTACGTGGTTTTTCACTCTTGTGTCACAAACAGTATCTATTTTGAACGTTTCGCCGTCGCTCAACGAACAAACGAAACGGAATACAGTACAGACTTCAGATGTGAGAAAACTATTGGCCTGTTGTCATAGTCCTAAACATTTCAATGGAAAGTTGCAGCTAGGACAGGTAGAGACGAGTTGGACATTTTTTGTTATGATTAGACTTCATTGAGATATCTGTTGAGACAATAGTGTGAGTTTCCTGAGGATTGAGGACTTCTAATCTGTCCTCAGTGTGGTTTTGAATTGCTGGATATTTGATAGAAATCTCAGTGATGGAATCTCGGGATATGCGGTTGATCACCAGCCAAGACGTCGTCGTACATCGTGGACCACTGAATTGGTACCACAGCGAGGTCGGCGACCACACCCGCTATTACCCACAACACCACTGAATGGCCCCGTCATTTCATTTGAACAACGGTAGAGTGGATCACCGAAGGCTTGCTGTGCTAGGCCGTCGTCTCTCCTGCCCGGCGACCTCAGTATCTTGCGCATCTCGGCAGCAGTCTTCGGGTGACTCAGTCGGCCTCTGTGACAGTTTTTGTGGCGTTTCCACTCCCAAAAATCTGCCGTAATTCTGCGCGTAGACCTTTAATGTCCCGATGCAGGAAGAAGCAGCCACATGGCTGTGTGGCTGTGGTGGCTGATGGAAGGAAGCCGCATAAGTTTGAGACATAAGGCAGAATGTGCCTTTGTCTGGGTATCATCGTTTCGCAACTGAGGCCCTCCGCCTTGGGAGCCGTGTTCGTGGGATAATTGCGTTATTTCATTCGAAAGTCAGATCGCTTGAGGAGATCTCATCTGTTGGTGTTGTTGTGTTCCCTTGGAGTTCGAATGGGGCTCATTTCGTATGACTGCGGCCCTGCACCGCCCCTCCCTGTTGGCTTCGCCATGTTCATAATGTCATGAAAATTGCCAAGCACCTTGTCCTCCCGCTCTCGGATGAATGATTCTGTGCCGGGATGAAATGCCCCCAGCACTTTGGCTTCATGTTCGTTCTCAAAGGTGTCGGGGCCATGCTGATAAGCCCCAAGCTCTGCGGTCGGCGCACCCAGCATTTTGGCCTCGTTCCGTGAGAATGTATCAGGCCCATGCTGGTATGCACTCAATTCGGCCTTCGGGGCTGCTTGTGCTGCTGGCGTCGTCGATACTGTCTGAGTCCTTGAAGACTGGTCGTTCAAAAAATTCTCGGGACCGTGGTGGAATGTACCGAGCTCATGTTGTCGGCGCACGATATCTCTTTCCGCGGCCTCAAGTTCGTGAGCTTGGGGCATGACTTCGAAGTCGGCAATGTTGACCGTAGAGCTGGTTTGATTTTGGTCGGCTCCATAGATGTTTTGTGAAGCTGATTGGGTTCCAGCAGTGGTGGTTGCTGGTGCAAACTCGCTTGGGGCCGTGGGGTGATCAAATTGATGACGAGGCACCGCAGCAGGGGCTGAAAGTCCACTACCAGAAGGCCCATTTGATTGTCCATAGATTGAGGTAGATGCGCCCGCAGGCGTGTTTCGTTGGCCGTAGATCGACGCGCCTGGGGACTGACTGGTCGAAGGCGGAAGTCGTTGTCCGTACAGCGAAGCAATCGGTGCTTCCCCCTGCCCAGTCACGATGGTCGTGTTCTGCTGATCGGGCATTGTCGCAAGTTGTCCACTGGCGTATACCACGGATTGTTGGCCACCTATTGAGGATGCTTGCTGGTTATCGACGTAGTATCCAGCTTGCTGCCCAGCAGCCGCCTGCTGTTGAGGATCACCATAATATCCGCCCTGCTGTCCACCCATCGCGTGGCCCCCTGCATAATATCCAGCTTGCGATCCGTTATTTGGTGGAACATGTTGTCCGTTGATGAAAGACGAGGCTGGCGGCACGGAGACGGAGGAGGCGGGCTGCGATGCTGAGAGGCTCGAGACTCCTACCGTGGGGGAGACGCCATGCAACGATGAAGGCGCGCTCTCGCCGGACTGAGAGACTCCTACCGAAGATCCGCGGTCGGGATGGTCGCTGTTCTTCGCTTCGACTTCGCTGTATTTCTGCTTCGATGGTCGTTGGGATCGCCGCCACCAGAAGAATGCGACTGCCCCTATCAATCCCACCACGCTCAGTGCGACGGCTACACCGATTCCCGCTCCCGCAGCCGTCGATATCCCTTGGGACGGTGGACTGGTCGAGTTCGACGTGCTCATCGCATCTGCAGGGGACGCCGACCCTGTTGCTGAAGCTGTTTGTGTCGATCGAGTGTTGGAGGGAGTTGTCGTTGTTGATCGGGTGGTCGTTGCAGTGGATGAAAGCATAGCTGAGTTAGTGCTTACCGCAACATTCTGTAGGAATTAGCGAACCGGTTTCGACTGGTGCAGGCGGCTCCTGATCCAAAACTTACGCCTGAATAGATAGTAGAATAGGCGCCGTCATTGACGGCGCTAACGCTTGACATGACCCAGTGCTGAGCAAGTTGGTTCACAACGCCATTTGTTCCTTCAATTTCGCTGGACATGAATAGGTTGGATGACGGGTGAACGTCGAGGACATACCCCGTCCCGTTTGCGACGTTTACAATTTTGAACGTCCCTGATCCGAAATCGGATATATCCCATAACTGAGATTCATCGGTCGTCGAGTCCTTCATGCATGCCACCGTCTTTCCGGTGGCTATCTCCATCGCCTCGTAGCATGAGCTCAGTTGCGCTTTTACACCTGTCTGGTCGAGGCGCATGAGATATCGGCCTTTTACATCGCCGTAAGGCTGGAATTGCCAGGCTGCCTCCCCATCCTCTTTCGGGTGTACTCTGAGACTGTCTACTTCTGTGCGAAGCTGAAGATTGAGGGCAAAGGGACCGGTGCTGTTGTCGACGCGTGTTTCCGAGATGCGATACCACGCATTCGGGTCCAATGTCGCCATGTTCAGCGTGCGTTGGCACACGTGTCTTATAAGTCAATTTAGGATGAAGCCTTCCCAAGCAGCTTCCCGTCATTCACGGCCGAGGAATGGGAAAGGAGCAAGGAGAGAGACGCCGGGTACCGTTGCAGGGCGGATGGGGATTGTTTTTGTCCGATCGACGACGTCGACAGCCCACGGCAGCACGGTTGCTTTGGGTCCGAGAAATGGCATTCCCAGGACGAAAATGACCAGCGGGCGGGCAGCAGGCTCAGGTGCCTCACATCGAGCAGCCTTTCTGAGCTGGCAAGGACCAAGGACGAATTTGCCAGAAAGGATCGCCAAGACCAATCTAGGTCCCGAACGATGCTACCCTGGGGCCGTCATCCAGCGTGTCCTCAGGGGCTAAACTGAATGCAAATTATAAAAAAGTCCCAACTTGCCAGGGTCAAGGTCCCAGCCCAGGGGCTTAGGGTCCGCAGGACGATGCCATCTATGGACGCCCATTCGACGGTGGCTGGGCCTCACTTTCAACCGCTCTCCACGACGGCCCTCTGTCTCCCGCTTGACCCCAGAAGCCTTGTGATTCCTGAAAAAGACGAAGGCCTTGGACACGGAGAGCCGTGACCGTCTATTGGACCTGTCGTGCTGTCGTCACCTTAGCAATTCCATCTTAGCTGCTGCATCGATGTGTCCACAAGACTTGAACATCCGCACGACTCTTGGACTAAACCAATTGAAAAAGTCAACGTCATCAGCTGTTCGGATTGTTCGCGGGAGAGGGCGAGTGCAGATCGGAAGGATTTCTGCTAATGTCGACTTCTTGGATCGAGGCTGTCCTGTCTCCGAGCGTGGCTGATTGGAACAGAGCCTGGGCTTAGTGATGGATGGAGACTGTGGAGTGTAGCGAAGGAGGCGTAATGCAATCCTTTCGTGATCGTGACCCAACAGCCCGGTTGCGAGGCTTGAGAAGCTAGGTTGAAGGGGTCAGCCAAAACAGATTGCGCGGTTAATGATTTCGACTGGGAGTTGGAGAGGACTTTGATCCACGTCCCGTAGTTAGCCGTAGTAAAATCTCCTAAACGGCTGCCTGGGATGCAGAGCCCCCACGCAAGTTCTGCATATGCAAAAGCATTGCGACACGGCATCCTCATTGTTGGAGAGGTCCCGCCTATCGACTATCTAGTGAAGCTTCAGGGTTTGGGATGATGTCATTCGTATCCGTAGTTCGATTGGTCTTGTTGGGTCCTGTTCCGAGTCGCGCTTGAACAGTGTCATGCAGGTGTGTTCTGCGGCGCAGCATCAAACGGTGCACTTTGGGATATGAACGTGTTACTTGAGGTGCTTGTGGTTATTCTGGCGTTGAAGCTGAGAAAAGCTGTGAGAGACTCTCGGTCGAAGGAAGAGGTCGACGTACGCAGTAAGCTTTTCGGGTCGAATGCCAATAATACTTGTCGAAACCATCTCGTGCCGTGTGATCAATCACGGCAAAGCTGCCCTTTCGTTTAGCTTCATCTGAAATGACAAGCTCCGGTAAGGTTCTAAAGGACGATATGCTTGTAAAGTTTTTTGCAAGCCTGGTAATCCTGCGAACCGATCAACTGGTATCCTGTGCCGCAAGATTTCCATCTGAATTGTCGAATGTTCCGAGAATGTAGGATAGGGACGCCGAAGACCTGCCAGTAGGATTTGGTGCTGGCTTCAACTTGGGTCGGACTCATGGGACCAAAGACATGTAGGAGAGAATCGCATTAAGATACCTTGGTGTTGAGTTGAAGTTGTTGGTTTCATCGATCCATCCTCACGTCAACTCTAAGATAGTAAGGTTGGTGCTTGTTGCCCGGCGACGCAGGGCGGCACAGACCTGACTCCTAGGCTACTGTTCTCTGTTCCACTTGCCGCATCTGGAAGCTGCCGCGGCCCGCGGCCGGGGACGACCCGGACGGAAAGGAACTCTCTTTGAACCTACACTTGCATCGCATATCGTCAGGAATCAAAGTTGTATACTCTTTTGTATTGAATCCGTCCCCAAACTCGTCTAGGTTTTCATGATCCGGAATCACATACAAAGGAAAAGTGGCCTTGCGATGTCGTGCTCGGTAGATTCATCCACGCCATCAGGTGCAACTCAAACTTAGGCAGAAGGAGGAGTGTTCGACAGCTGCCACGAACCACATCCTCCGTTGCTAGCAACAAAGGCACCAGAAACGCTAGCCCTGCGGCTCCAACGCAGCTGTCCGGGATTGGCACAGGTGTCTCTGCGGCCTCTGAAAGTCCAGCAGACGTTGGAATAGTACAGACTTCCGGTGCACCCGTCCTCCCTCTGGCAGAAGACACAGCAGTCCTCTGCAGAGTCGGATCTGCGCTTCTCGCGGATTACGTTGTAATCGCTCGCAGCCTGGATGATGGGTCGGTCGCCCGGCGCTCGCGAGACCATGTTGTTCGCCTGGCAGGCTTGGTAGGCGGTGAAGGTCGGGTCGGGCATGACGACCTGCCAGGTCGAGGTCGAAGTGATGGTGGTGGTGACTGTGACTTGGGCGGGCACGGTGGGGATCGTCTGCGTAGGCGTCGGAGCGGTCACGGTTGTGGTGAAGACGCCAGTGAGAGTGGAGGTCGTGGTCGTGGTCGTGTAGATGCGGACGACGCTCTCGCAGACGACGCGTTGAGCGTAGAAGACGGGATCGGCAACGATGGCGTTCTCGGTTGTGAGGCCGAGCTTAAGGGGTTGTTGGTCATTCGCAGAGGTGTTGTCGTCCTCGGACTGCTCGACCTGCGCAAGTTCGAAGCTGTCTCGTGGCCTGTAGATGGCGGAGGAGAGAGGGACGAATCCGTCAGGAGTAGGCACCGTTTGGACTATGAAGGAGGTGGTGCGGGTGTAGCTCGTGACGGTCGTGGCCACGGTGGTTGTTGCCGGGATGGACACGATGGGAGGGGGGAGGACGGAAGGAGTCACGGTCACAGTGGTCTTGGACGGCGTGACGTATTGGTAGTAAACGACTGGCGAGGTGAAGGAGTAGACCCTGGAGAAGGTCGGGACGGAGCTGCGAGGCTCTTGGCCGAAGTCAGTGTAGCATCCGTACTCCCCATTGACCGTTTGTAGGTTGGCCACGGTGGTCGGCGCAGGAACCTCCGGAGCGCTCGTGATTTGGCCTGCGACTAGGCTGCCTTGGAGAAGCGCGGCGGCGAGCGACGCCGCCCAGGTCTTGTAGGATACCATGGTGAAGTGGTCGATGTTTGAACCCGAATGAAGAGATTTCAGGATGTTGTATACATCCAAACATGCCTTCAAGTTCTGGAGGAAGAGATGAAGTCTTATACCGGCTGATCAACTTTTCGGGCACCTTGATGATGGAGGAGAAGGTTCAGGGGAGGCTCTCAGAGATGGCATGAGGCTTATGGCACGACATGCGACAAGGAAGTCAAGTCATGGCTGTTTGCAGCATTACTGACGAAGCTATTCTTGGTTTGCGTCATGATTCTTATATAGACGAGAGTTGCCGAGTCCATGGCTCGAACACCACGTTTAGCAAGTACAGACAGAGGCGACATTGCAGTTCTAAGCCACACGCATGAAGGGATACGCATGGCACTACCTCGAACACAGCAATGGCAAATATTCCTACGACGCAAGACAAACGAGCACATGCCAAGATCCCGCGCCGGCACGAACAGCGAAAATTCGCACGAGGGAAAGTGTTTTGACATAAACAATCGCAGGGATTGATCAAGCCACCTGCTCACTGTCTCCTCAAGCCTCAGCTGTGAAACAAAATTCAGGACGATCTTCCGAACTACTCATTGCGGCAACTATTTTGAATAATGCCCTTTATTCATCTCAATTGTCTCGTGTAGGAGCACACAGCCTTCGGGATCCTCCTACATAGCAAGGCAGAGCTCTTTGTCGTGACAAAGTACCCAAACTGCAGGAGTCTAGCCGAGCGACACTACTCGTTGTGAAATTGACACCATAGAGTGGAACATGTCGTAGATGTGAAAAATTTGCTAACTTGTTGGCCAGTGAGTCCCGAGAAACAACTACATACAGCCCAGTCAACTCGTGGAACGAAAGGATGCTGCATGAACCTCTTAGAACACTCTACCCAGTGACTGAAGCTAGACTCCGCGATGCTGTTGGCCATTGACGCCTACGATAAAAGGCATATCAATCTTCTCAGTCACAGATTTTCTCCAGAGTCAGCAATCACTTTACTCAAACCAGCAGTCCAGCGAATTAAAAAAAAAAAAATGAGCACTGAGATATCTAGAGAAGAATCTTACGAGAAATGGTGCCGCTTCAGAGACGGAACAAACCATTGCGACACACCCCGAGCGATCCTCCATCTGCGAAGAGAAATCTATGGCGGAGAGCCCCTACCCCTGCTCCGTAACATCCCCCAGAACCCATACGACAAGCCCGACATCCGCGATCTGTCCCTCTGCGAGCTGGACATGACACTGAACGATGACCAAAAGGCCGCATTCATTCACAGCTTCTTCGAACTGCGAGCAGTCTCCCAGCCCACCAGCTACACGCAAATCCTCTGGGGCAACTGTTCCAAGTGCGCGCAGCCGAGAATCTGGCAGACCGCAGCGGTGACCGAATATCCGCTTAGTCACCCAAGCGGTTGTCGGGTCGATCGCATATGTCGCTTTTGCATCGTCCGCCAAATGAAGGAGCACCTGGTGAAGTGGTGGGTGGACATCGAGATGCACGCGTGGCTGCTGTGCCCGTGCTGCAATCTCCCCATCGATGACCTTTTCTTGCGCTTGCCAATGGCTTCCCCTGTCTACTTCAAGTAAGTTCAGCATATGCATCGTGTATATCAGAGGCGGCGGACTCCTAACTGTGTTCTAGGTATTCCAGGATGTGCAGGCTGCGAGAGGAACTCAGAACGCTTGCTGCGTGCTGCGGACCCGAAGAGATCAAATTCATGCTTCACCTTCTCGATGGACTCTATCGTGCAGGCCGGCTTCGTCAAAAAATCCCCCATAACTTCAGCTTTCCCCGAATCGAGAACAAGAGCCTAGGAGACAAAAACTACACAGCTGTTAGAGCCTGGTTGCAGATCATCGCCCCGTTCGTCGACCGACAAGACGTCAGAACGTGCTCGATGTGTAACAAAAGCATCAAAGACGTCAAGTGCGCGTCGCGAGAGCTCTGGCAGGAGTCATTCAGGGGCG
The DNA here is from genome assembly GCA_026260285.1 of Colletotrichum sansevieriae. Lineage (NCBI taxonomy): Eukaryota > Fungi > Ascomycota > Sordariomycetes > Glomerellales > Glomerellaceae > Colletotrichum > Colletotrichum sansevieriae. The sequence goes on from JAOQIF010000014.1 coordinate 45,157, forward strand.
TTCACGCAAAATGGGCCTGGCTCATCCCGAAGTTCCCTTGGAAGCTCGAGGAAGGGTGCAAGCATGAGATCAACTTCTGCAGCAGATGCTTGGCTCTTCATATCGAGGAACAGGTTGATTTGGCTATGCCCCGAGGATCGTCTGTTTGCTGTCCCCTGCAGTTTTGTGGACGAGGGCTCACTTGGGAGGAGATTTACGTATACTCTGATGAACAGGTATCAGAAAAGTCCAAGAAATGGCGATGGGTTTGTCCAGATCCGCGGCGTTCCGTGCGGAGAATGACCGTATCCTGAATATGGGGCGAATGCACCGAAGGTAGGTGATTGATCTGACACGCTCATCTTACGACGCCAAAAGTGTCAATCGTTGATAAACCACGGGAAGAAGCATGGGAGGGAATATGAGGCCAATCTCGTAGCCGAGTATGTGCATTTCTTCGATTACAAGACACACCATTTAATTAATTTTTTTTTTTTTTTTTTTTTTACAAAAAAAAAAAAAAAAAAAAAAAAAAAAAGGTCAAGACAGCTTCTCCATGTGTTGTTGCCAACCGACTTGACGTCAATGCGAGCCTCTCTACTCGGGCTCGCTGTCAGGGGGCCACCGGATGCAGCATTCTAGCAACAACACTCTCCTGCATAGCTGAACTTCTCTCTAACGCCGACTCCTTTCGACAGAAGTTAATCCAACCGCGCCGTAAAGCATGTCAACCCAATGCTCCTTTGTCAGGAAACCCCGTTGTTTTCTCCCCCACCGTATGCCGAAAACAAGGCTCTAATCAAATAACACCGCCGAGAGAAATCTAGCTATAAGAAAGCCAAGAGTTTCTCATGATGATGATCGCTTCCAAAATTGCCACCATGTCGGCCGCTCCTCGTACGCCGCATGTCTCGTCTCGCGCTTGATGACCTGCTGATCGCGACCGCGGATGCGCCAGAAGTACACCGGCACACCGGCAATGACGAACAGAACGACCGTAACGGTCTGCAGGGGCTGGGCGAAGACGGCACGGCTGAGGAGGAAGAGTGAGACACAGCAAAAGATGATGGGAGTGGTGATCCAGGTGCGGTAGGGCCTGTCCAGCTGGGGCTCGCGGACGCGAAGGATGATGAGGCCGAGGACGGTGATGAAGTAGAAGGTGTAGCCGGCGACACCGTAAAAGGTGAGTAATGTGCCGAACTCGCCAACGACGATGTAGGCGGCGGTCAGTAACCCGTTGAGGACGAGGGCCCACACGGGAGTGTAGAAGAGGCCCATGTCGTCGTCGCCGAGGGTACGGATGAGCATGTTGGCGACGCGACTGCGAGAGGTACGGGAGGTCTGGACGGAGTGGTGGGCAGGGGCGTCCGAGGGGGAGAGGCCTATGCGACCGAACATTGAGGGGATGTACCCCTCCTTTCCGGCCACGTAGACCAGACGGGAGGAGGTGAAGGTTGAGGAGTTAAGGGCGCCGAAGCAGGATGCCGAGACGATGAGGGCGAGGACGAGAGAGCCGACGGGACCGAAGACTTTTGCGCCAAATTGGACTGCAATAGTATTTGAGACGTTCACCGTGGTCAGGGGCAGGACGAGGAAGTAGGCAATATTGGCGAGGACGTAGGAGAGAATGACAAGGGGCATTGCGGTGTGGATTACACGGGGAAGGTCGCGGCTTGGGTTGCGGAACTCGCCAACGACGTAGTTTGTCTGTTCCAGTTAGTGAGTGCGATCTTATCTGAGGATTGGGGATTTCTTACGTTATCCCAGCCGTCGTAGGCCCAGAGACCAGCATACAGAGCTACCGCCCAGTTCGACAGGTCCGTTGATGTGTCAGAGAACCACTCGTGGGTCTTCCATTCCAAATTGGCCTTTCCCGTGACCGTCTTTCCTGTGATTGCGACCACAATGCCCGTGACAGTGACGCCCAGCAGGGCGACAAACTTCAAGAACATGAGCCAGTCGTTCACCTTGGTGCCCAGTTTTGTCGACGCGCAGTTCATGACCGTGACCAGGATCAGTCCCACCATAGCCACCGCCTTGTTAATCCACGGGCTCAAGCTCTCAGCCTCAGCGCCAATCGCCGCCCGCACCAGATACTCTCCCATGATGATGGAGATGATGGCCGCGCTGCCTGGTTTCAAGACCAACACCGCGACCCACGTAAACAGAAACCCAGCCATCTCGCCTAGGATTTTTGCAAGATACACCTGCGCGCCGCCGTTCAGCGGTATCGCGCCTCCCAGTTCCGCGTAACTCGCTGCGCCTGTCCATGCCAGTACGCCCGCGATTACCCAGACCACCAGCGCAGCGCCCGGCGACCCAACCTTGGAGCTAACTTGACTGGGACTCGAAAAGATACCGCTTCCGATGATGAGGCCGACGATGAGACTCAGACCGTTGAGATAGGTCAGCGTCTTGTGTTTCTCCAAGCTGCCCCCGCCCAGCCCGCCGTTCTGTATCGCAGTGGAAGTCGGAGCGCCAATCGGGGCGTAGCCGCCCGGCCCCGCGCCGGCGGTGGAGCTCAGGGGAAAGAGGTTCGCTGCGAAGTCGAAGCCGGACGAGACGGAGTAAGAGCGGTCATGGCGATTTGGACGACCCGAGCTGGCGGCTGGGTTCGCGGCGTCTAGGGGATCCTCGGCCTCGAAGGACAGCTTGCGGGAGGAGGAGATTGAGGGTCGCGACGAGGGGAGATCTGAGGCGACTGATTCGGGACGAGAGGAGGATGCGAGGGAAGCGAGCTCGAGGGAGTCGCGGTGCGAGTTGATATTCGCATACGGCGGCATGGTCGAGTTTGTCACAGGGTAGGTGTCGACAGAGGAGGGAAGGGGATCGCGAGGAGCGACCCTTGAGGACTCGTTCAAGCGTGCTGGGGGCTAGCACTGGGGCTATTGCATGTTGCGGCGCTGATAGGTTGAGTTTCGTGATCGGCCAGCGCCTGGTGTTTTTAGTCTCGATGATTAAGTAGTGGTGTTTCGAGGAACTCGTCGTGACGTCGTTCGCATATACGTTTGGTTTAAGGAGTCGTGACAAAGTTGCGCCGTGCCCCGTATTCTTCTAATACCCACTTTCCGAGCTCCAAAATAATAGCAACGCGAACCGATATACTGATAAAATCCCAGCAGTTGTGCCTATCCAAAGGAGAAGAAGCGAGTATCCGTAATGTTGTGCATGCAATTACCAGTTGTTCGCTTGGTTGTCCAAACAAGATAGCCTCGGACAACGGAGGGGTGCTTGAGCAGCAGCAGGGGGAGTTTGCGGCCGCGGTGATTAAGGTAAGGTTGAGGTACGTATCTCTGGGCTTGAGCTTAAGCTTGGAGGAGCAAAGGAGGTTAAAGAAAATTGAGTTTGGCGCAAATCGTAGCCGGTTAGGGGAACCACCTCCATGCGACAATTGAGTCCAAGACTCCGGTGCTACGTTTTCTTCTTCGTCTCTGGCGCCGGGTCGAGTGACGAGTGAATGCAGTGTGTTTGTGTTTGAAAGGGACGAGTTGAGTCGAGTCAAGGATTGCATTTACATAATCCCCGAACCAGAACAACTTGGCTTTCTGGCTGGCTGCGGCATCTGGGCTTGGCTTGGAAGCAGTGCTGAGGGCGAAGGTGAGGCCCATGTTTCGGACCCGCTCGAGCCTACCTACGATGACTGTGACTCAGCCGGAATAAACACTGATTGGTCATTTCCGTTTTTACGGCAGCGGTAGAGGAGAGACCTTCCGGCACTGTGTACGGATAAAGACAACTAAAATGCAACCACCGCGGGGCCCGCAATTAATACCACCGAAGGCAGTACAGCCTCCCGTTAAAGCTGGGGTCATTTCGGCTCCATCCAATCTCGAATACGCGGAAGACGAGTCCAACTTTCCTATTGCACCGCCGTACACCTCTGCAACAACCTTCCGGTCCCCGCTCGCGACGATGCCGCTCGACGAGTACGCCTCGGTCGGCGGCGGTCTCAAGCTCAAAGGCGCCAAGGTCGGCAAGCCCAAGAAGAAGAAGAGAAAGGACAAGAGCGACCTGGAGAAGAACCTCGACGACGGCAGCGTCGAAGGAGGAGGTGCGCTGGTGAAACGCCGTGTGACCGTCGACGACGATGGGAATGATGGCGAGAAGAAGAAGGCGAAGAGGAAGAAGAGCGGGAGCAAGGAGCCCGAGGCCGACGAGGCGGAGGACCACGAAGAAGATGGTGTCGTTAGGCAGAAGACCGAGGCTGAGAAACGATACGAGGAGAGGAAGCGCAAGAGGGTAAGTTTGGGGTCCCCTGTGTTTCCATCACTCTGGTAGGCTCGAATGACTGACACATCCATCAACAGCTACTCGAACTCGCCGAATCATCCAGCTCCAGACCGGAATTACTCAAGACTCACAAGGAGCGCGTGGAGGAGCTCAACACCTACCTATCCAAACTGAGCGAGCATCACGACATGCCCAAGATTGGGCCCGGCTAAAACTCAAAAGGGTCGTTGAAGGATCATAAGGCGGATGAGTCAGGCATGCTCCAAATATCTGCCAGGAGTTACTTGGTTTCGGCGTTGTGAATACCCTTAAAAGTCTTTTTTGGAATGGAAGAACTAGTCATTGGTCATCTTTAAATTGCATGGAATCTGTCAATACTTCCATCCTGCACTGAGGCCACACTGCATTCCAGGAGTGAAAGGACCATCGAAACAACCTAAGCTAGATGCGCGGAAGCTCCTAGCTTCGTCATGGAATGCGGAAGCCCCGCAATCTTATACCTCTGAACACTTTCATACAACCACCGGCACGCCATTGTCTTAGATTCAAAACTCGGATTCACAGTTTGATTTGATTCAATTCTTTTCTCCATTTTTGTCATTGAATCGTCTGCCAGCTAAGGACTGCTTCAGGTGTTTCTTGTGTTTTACACCTGTTTTCTTCCACCATTCCGAGGCTTGTCCCATTTTCCCCAGCCTCCTTCTATTATTGCTTTCCCCCCTTTCCAAAGTATGGCGCATTGCCGCGCCGAATCTATGTGTTGTTGCTCACCAGTAATGCAAGGAGTGAGTGAATGAGACCGTGGAATGTCGTGAGTAAGGATGCTGATGATGCTGTGTGCTGTCGCCCGCCGCCTTTGTACCGAACACCGATGAAGGAATGACTTAATATTTAAACAGAATCGTAGCGGAACGATAGGAAATGGTGGTGCTACCCGCTTAGAGCAGGAGCATGGCACCGGCCACAAATCCGGCGAGGGCCATGGGCACGCCAAAGTCAACGTTGCCAATGGGAACAGCGCCGTTTTGAAGACCGCCACCGCTGCCACTTCTAGAGGTTTCCGCAGGTTCAGCGTCAGGAGCAATGGCAACTACAGAAGTTGCGGTCACGAGCACAACGTCACCGTTAGAAGCAGTGGACGTGAAAGTGGAGCGGATCTCGCTGAAAGAGGTGGTGGTCCTACGCGATGAAGTCGCCGTCGTAGTTTGACGAGTGTTCGCCTCTGTATACACGTTAGCCGGGTTGATCGGCAAATGATTCAACGGCCATGAAAGAGCATCAAAAAGATATCAACGGTCTCTGTGACAAAACTTTACCACAGCTCCGCCCAAAATAAATCCCAGAGAGGCCTCCCCCAAAATCGCGAACATGACTGTGCTACAGAACCATTTTACAACATACCAGTTTCGGACGAAGACGACACAAGCGAAGTCGAGGGAGTAGGAGTAGGGGACGAGGATGTCACGGCCGTAGTAGTCTCAGGAGAGGAGGAGGTAGACGTACCCGACGCGGACGCACTCGAAGACCCTGGGGAGGCCGTAGTGGGAGCAGAAGATGGGGTGATAGAAGGGGGAGGGGAAGAAGAAGGAGACCCACGAGTCGTCGTCTGAGTCTCAGAAGAGGCGGACGGCGGCCCGGCAGTAGAAGATGAAGCGGCCTGCTCCGTTTGAGACGTACCAGAATTAGGGACTGCTGATGTTGCTGGAGCCGTAGTCGTAGGGGTTGTTGTTTCCTGGGGCTGATTGGTGGTTTGCGGCGTCGTGGAAGGCTCCTGAGTGGTAGGTGGCTGCTGAGTGGTTGAGGTTTCAGCCGGCGGAGTGGTGGTAGTCTCCGGCTGAGCAGCAGACGTAGTCTCTTGAGGCGTCGTAGTGGTCGGGGTAGGGGTTGGGGTCGGAGTGTTGTCAGCTGCAGACGCGGAGGTCGGCGTAGTAGCAACCGTAGCAGATGGCGTCTGGGAAGGCTGAGTAGCCGACGCGGTGGTGTTGTCCTGGCGCTTGTCCAACTGCAGGAGAGCGGATGCCAGTTCGGCATCGTGAGCTCCAACAGCCTCGATAGCCTCCTTGTCGGAAGGGTAAACACCATCCTGATACCTATCCGGGTAGTAGGCATGGAGCAGCTGGTGAATGAGATCCACTCTGGCAGGATCCTTGAGGTCACCCTCGGTGAGAAGAGCTTGAGATTTGTGACTTCTCGCACACGGTATGCCCCGGTATCCAATGACCGATGCCAAGCTGAGGGTCATTAATCCGCACACCACGAAGGCGACTAGGACACGGCGCGGGCCCGTCATCTTCTTGGTCGGCTCCTGGGACGATCTCGAAATAGTTGAACTCCTCTTCTCGTCGGTAGCGACAGGCAGCAGTCCCTCTTCCAGGTGGGAGTCGTACTTCTCGGAGGCCATGGTAACGACTGCAACTGTGGCCGAGGTGAGCTGATGTGGAGTTGTTATAGAAGAGACGGAGGGCCAAGAAGGTTCTGCCCAAGACGGCAGGACGGAAACGACAGGGAAAGTAACGACCAATAATTGGACTTCGACGTATGCAGGGTAGGGTCGGTGACAAGAGGTGGGCTTTCTTTTAGCGTCCTCACTGCAGCATGACGGCAAACACGCCGAGAGATGTAACAGAAGAGGGGAAGCTCGCCCAACTGGCGGACTAGAGGCTCGGAATGGTTTGTACAGGTCCAACGCAGAATTCGTCTGATGCGAGGAGAGGGGCAAATGTCGACCTAAAAAGAATGATATGCGGTGGTACCTGGCCGGCCGAAACCCTTTATCGGTGGCTGGTATTGGGAGGCCAAGGCTTGTTCAAGACCCGGCACGCTAGCTTAGGTCTGCACGTCAGGATGAGGCACGCTCTTAGCTCCAAACCAATTGCTCGATGTCGAGGATGAGACCTCGCCGTTGACAGTTGTTTCGTTTGTAAATGAACCAAGGGAAGCCTCGATACAGAGTTGTACACTCAAGTCTGCGTTCAAGGTCTCGAGGCCACTGGCAGGTATGTTCGCAGATTTAGGTGCTGAGTCCGTAATTTGGCAAGGCTCGCGCCGAGGAATGAGTTGAAATGAGTCGAATAGGCGACTTAACTGAAAGACGGCGTTCGAAGGTGGCGATATGTATGGTACAAGTATCAGCTGCGATGAGCGAGAGTCGTGTAAACAAAACAATACGCAGATGTCCGCGGACAGAGCAATCAGGGAGGGGATGGCGAGAGACAAGATGGGGATCGGATGAAAGAGCGCGAGAGCCGAGCGAGCGAGGAGATTGGCGTTTAAACCTGTTGACGATCGTCCTAGGCAGCCTGCACATTGCAGATGTCCATCCAGCCCAGGCTGGGGGGACAATCTTTGTGCTGTGCATACTGTGGTATAGAGGTTCCCTGTTTCGCCGCTCTGGCGACGCACCCCTGTCTTGTCGGCCCAGCTCAGGTCGAGCTATCCGTCCCATCACCACAACCCATGCCAATGGCAAATAGCATGGCCCACGGATAGCTCTTTTCTCAGTGACGGAGCCTCGGAGCCGCCACCGTTTGGACCCTGGTCCAAGAGACAAGGTATATAGCTCTGGTGGTGGTGTGTGGGCCAACAGTCTTGCAGACTTCTGGCAGCAAAAGGGCCCCAATGCCCCAGTGCAACCCACCTCACCGCGGACTAAAAGCTCAGCTTCCCATTTCACCAGCACATCCACTTCTTCCGTCACTCTGCACTATCATCCCGTGCGAAGCGTTCATTTTGCCAGGAAACGCCCCCAGGATTGACTGGCAGACTGGAACGGGTTCCCACCAGCAACCGTCACCGCCGTCAGTCCTCGGTACCAGTCTGAGATGATGTTCTACCCTTTCTTGCGAGGAATGCCGAATCGAACGCTCTGCCTCCGGGCGCGCTCCCCCGTAGTTTGCGCTAGGCACGCCTTTCCGTCCCTACATCGATGGCACGGCGGCTGATACCCACCGTCGCTTTTCTCAAGCCACTGGCCCACGCCCGGCGCTGCCGTCAAGTGGGCGGTGACATCACAATAGCGAGCCTCCAAACACACGGTCTCGTATCTTGGTGGTGAAATCGTCAGACTGATTCAAGCGTTCCACACGCTTGCTCATCGAAAGAGGGCAGACGAAGTGCAGTTTCTGCGATACGAGTCGTCCGGAGTGCGATGTTCAGATGGCTGGGAGTTGTAGCACTGAGCACCGCCGCAGAGTGAACACGTCTCCCCCACCCACTGCCACCTGCGGACTGGATGTTTCGTTGATCAGTCAGACCATGGGATTCTGCTGGCCAATTGATTCTTTCTCAAGCTTTCATCGTGCGTCCAAGAAAGCTGACTCTGGGGGCCTGTACCCAGCCGGGTTGGGAGTTGGGTGGTAGCTGCGAAATCCTCCACGCTGTCATTGCATGCAGGGCGATTACGAACCCTCCGTAGCTTGTGTCAGCTTTGCAGGGCTCGTTCTGCGTCTCCTGATCTGAAGGGCAAGGCACATAAGCCGCTCGGTCTTTTCAACCCCTCTCCTCCGCCCGATTCTCAATAGAGCCTCATCACTGAAGTCCATTGGCATCCCAGCCTTAAGCTTGAATGTGAGGGAGAGGCCTTTTTCGGATGAAGGCCCCTGTGTCCCCCTGACCTGTCACTATGTACCTGAATCTGGCGTGCAACACGTTAAACGGCGAAGCGCAACTCCAGAGACCAATGACGGGAACCCGCATGCATCCGATCTGGAAATCAGTCGGTCTTCGTCCCCCCGGGAGGTGGCTGTGATGGTCGGCCGTTTGACGCGTTGTGCACCTGAAGCCGCCCGTACGGTCACCTAGCCCGTCAGACTCGTTTGACGTTCTGTATGTGTGCATTTGAAACAGCGACCCAGCCCGTGAGAAGATGTATTGTCACCCTATCACACCGAGAAACGGGTACTGTAGGCAGCGATGAACTGTCATGATGGGGCCGAAGATACTCTAGAGCTTCTTTCTCGTATTTTTTTTCAAGACTTTTTCATGTTTTCTGTTCGGAACAGCGACCTGTGCTGCGGTCTCTCCAGCATAACCCTAGTCGGGTAGAAGCCAATCAGCAAGCCCATTGCAGGGACCGGGGAATACGAGTTGTGGTCTCTCTGTACTGCGTAGTAATGATGGTCGTCTTCGCCCGGGGCATTTCGAGTCGGGCAGCCGAGTGCCAGGCCTCGACCCTATTCGCGGCCATGGTTGCTGGTGCACCCTTCGTGGCCCGCTAATGTGCTCCGGTTGCTAGCGGGAGGCGAGATGTTGAGGCAGTAACGGCTGGCATCGGTGACTGGATGCTTCGGGGAGAGAGTTGTTGATGGTGGGCCCCGGATTGGGAAACGCTCTGCAACCTGCCAGGTCGCCCCACGATCTGATGGTTGTGGCTTGCAGCTCCGATTGACAGCTATTTTTGGGAAATATCCCGTGCTTGCGATAACTCCTCGGCGGGTTTGCTAAGCCAACGAGAAAGCGTAGCATTGGAGATCTTTTGATGATGTTGCTGACGGATGGGAGGGATGCCACCAGGGCAGGCTCGCGCGGGATGCGAACGGCCGCGTCTCTAATTTTCGAATCATTGGAAGAACTGGATGCGCCGGGCAGATCAACAGGAACTTCCCCACGACACCCAGTCGCATTTCATCAGCAGTCCACCGCATTCCAACGTCGCAGCTTGTATTGCTGCGTTAAAGGATTCGAAGACAATCGACTTTTGAGGTTGATGTCAGGCCTCGACTTGCTTGCTACCAGGCTTCGCCATGAAAAAAGAAGTCTGACAATTCCGATATCGAGCATTCAATGGATGCCAAGTCTCGCCGGGTGCCGATATGGCCATTGCTGCCGGGCTGACGTGGTCAATTGAGTTTTTAGTCTTTTGAGGGCTGAATGATGCTTTTTGCTCTTGGCCTGTGCTAGCTGTTGTGGGATCACTGGGATGGGATTCCTTGAGAATGACATGGCGACTGCGACACTGTCTTCGTTATCCCGGGCAACTTGAGAGCTGGGCAATGCCTGCAGCAAATCGCAATGTCCCCCGCATTGTGGTCGCGAATGGATTGTGCGGTCCTCGAATGACGCTACTTCACAGTATGAGGTCACCAGCGGTCGCAAGAGTGTCTCAATCGGGTCCAAAGCCTTATCATTTGTAACCGCCGCACCCATCCCTCGACAAGGCAAGTGCCCGTCGACTTGCTGACTTCATCGCTCGCGGTTTCTCTCGAAGTGCTTCGGTCCCGTGTTGGCCTTAGGTAAGCGGAAGGCAGCACGCGGGTTGTTGACTGGCTCTGAGCCACCGCGATGATGTTTGGCTGTGTGGCTCGTGCACCTTTCTGGATTCCGGTGGGGATTCTCGCTGTTCAGTGTTCCATTTGCGCCTGGTCTCCCGCTGCCACTGCTGCGATTGGCGTGCACAGCGCTGTCGCTGTCCCGTTCGACCAGTCGCGAGGCCGCATTCCTCCCTGGCCGCGCGGCTGACGGGTTCCCAACACGGGCGTGCTGTGATCAGGGAGGTGACAGAAAGCGGAGGGCCACAGGCTGCAGCCCAGCACTTGCTTCCTTTTGGCCAAGCCAAGATCTAGCCCAACCCGGCCCAGAATGACAACATGCCTCTCTGGCTGCTAGCGGCGCTCACCTCACCACTTTGGCACTTTCATGTGATGGAGCTCCCCACAACACGCCTCATCGTTGTTAATCTGTTCTCCAATCCCAATCCGCCATGGCCTGACGTGAAAAAAACAACATACCAGAACACCACCAGACCCTGATCGACGCTTTGAATCGCATTGCGCACCTGCGAGCCGCCCTTAGCTCCGTAGCACTCGTCTCAACCTACCATTCTCCGCCGTCCATGTTGCCTAGCACCACTTCCACTTCCACATCTGCCAACGATTGAGTAAGCCTCTTCAAATTTGGCTGAATGCTGGCGCCCTATCCCTCTTCGATGCGATAGCTTCGTCATGCCCGAGCATTTCGCACCAACCGCTCTCTTCGGCCACGATACAGAAGAAAACAATGAACTCCGAGCCCTCAGCCGCTCTCCCCATCCCTACCACCACCTCAGCACCGAGCTACCTCACCCTGCCCATCGTATAGTCTATTGTCCCGCGAATCCCACCTCAACACCGCCCAAGGACTCCTCCGCCGAGTCCAGCCGGACCCCATCTCCATTCCCTTCCTTCACCAAGGATTCTTCCCAGGGAAGCGACAGCGGCACCGAAGCCGATGATGAGCACTTCTTGAAGGGGCTTCCCGCCCCGAGAGTGCGTCTACACAAGGGTTTAAGGGGCAGGAACGAGATCATATCGGGCGCATCTACACCGCTGCTCTCTCCGGAGGATCAGGAAGACGAAGATGCAGCCCAACGACGAAAGGAAAACGCCGAAAAGCACAGGTTCTGGGAGGATCGCAATTACCGCCGCACTAAGGAGCTCATCCGTCGCGTTTCCGAGTTCATTATTGTTGGCTCACTGTTTGCCGTCGTTCAGGCAAACCCAAAGGTCAAGCCCATCCTGGCCACCTGGAGTCCAGGTATGTCGTTTCTCACTTGGTTTTCTCGAAAGTTTAACTCACAGTGCATAGATCTGCGCTTCCTTGCTGCATTAGTCACATCGTTGATGGCCATGTACCCGATTCGACTGATCGCTTGGTCGATCCGACATGCTACAACATCCAAGAGATCACCAATTGCGATGCCGACTATTTTTGACCCCGCGCCTATTCTGTACCCGCCCTCAGTGACACTGCTGGTGTCGTTATTGATATCTCCCGATAACCAATCGGTCATTCTTCCAAACATTATTTTAGGCATTTCCTCGATACCCAAATACTTGATTCCAACGGCGCGGGCTCACGAAGTCATCAACCCCCTTCAATGGGTGCTATCTTGCATTCCATTGTGGATCACAAGACAACCGACAAATTATTCGGAAGGGGCGAGACCGACTGTTCCTCTCGACATTGCTCTTCTACTTTACCCCCTGCATCAGACCTTATTAGTGGTTTTGCATTACCTTACAACCACCAGCCTGCTTACGGCTGAGTTGCAGCTTCTTTCGATCGCCCTGATCAATGTGCTTCTCCTCGCACACTCGCCTCAGATTACCATTCTACAGGCCCTGCTTTGGGGGGGTGGGGTCGGCGTGCTCGTCGTCTGCGGACCGGTGATTCGATGGGGAATCGCCTTGGCTAGGGTTCCAAGGTTGCGCTTCAGGCGCGTGATGTCTCCGTCGAAGAAACTTTCGGTCTTTGGGTTCTTGTCCGAAGGACTTTCCATGAGACGCTTCAAACATGAGCTGTTAGGGTCTTCCTTAGAAGAATCGGCGTCAGAAGCTGGAGATTCCGAGGAAGAGATCGACGCAGCCTTCGGCAAGCCTCTCAGAGTCAGGACGTTTGGGTTTGCAGACATGCCGTCTCAGTCAGACCGCAAAAACGACGCACCGCTCTCTGATAACTCCTTGGACTCTCCAAACGGCCTCGGTGTTGGCCGGAGGAATACGTTTCCCTATGCGCTGCAACGACCCCGTCCCCGGCGATCTCTGACACACACGTCAGCTGGCCGCAGGAAGCGCACGGCGTCGACAACAGTTCGCTCGTTTTTCAAGCTTACGGAAGCTCAAGCTACCATGAGGAAGTGGACGTACGCAGGCTATGTGTACGTCAGCCTTGTCTCCATTATTCTTGCCCCTGTCCGAGAGTACATTGGCAAACATGCCCTGCAAGGTAACGAGCCCGTCGGATGGGCTTTGGGATACCTCTTTGGCGAGCTTCCGTGGTTCAGGTTCCAGGTCGTCAGCGCCAACCTGGAAAGATGGATTCGTTTGCCTGAGAGAGTGGACAAGGCCGGCATGCCAGCATGCCATCAGGGATGGGTTCAGCATATCCGTTACTCCGATTTTGGTGAGGCGAACACGCGCCTTCTGCTAAGCGCATATTGGTTGATCATAGTCGTCATTGGCTTGACGATCGTTGTACGCTTGGATCCCAAGTACGAGGTGGACACTCGCCGTAAAGTATTCCACTTCATGATGGTGGGAATGTTCCTACCAGCTACTTACGTGGACCCCGTTTACGCTGGTTTAGCCTTGATTCTCGTCCTGGCCATCTTCCTTATTTTGGACCTGCTCCGCGCAAGTCAGCTTCCTCCTCTCTCAAGGCCCATCGCTTCTTTCCTCACGCCGTACGTCGATGGCAGAGATCACAAGGGACCGGTCGTCATCTCGCACATCTTCCTCCTCATCGGTTGCGCAATTCCTTTGTGGCTCTCCCTGGCAACCCTGCCCCGCACCGGAAGCGATTTCTTGTCTGGATGGGAAGTCCCGACACGCGAAGTTAGCATGGTGGCAGGAGTCATCTGCGTCGGGCTGGGAGACGCCGCGGCGTCTCTGATCGGTCGCCGCTACGGACACAGGAAGTGGATTTGGGGCGGCGGAAAGAGTCTCGAAGGCAGCGTCGCGTTCGCGACAGCAGTGTTCCTCGGTCTCATGGCTGCGACCACGTGGCTGAGACTGGGTGATTGGCCCGTCGCCTCGGAACAGCAAGTCCCTTGGCCCTCTGCGGTACGCAACGCCGGCTTCTGTGCCAGCATGGCAAGCTTGACAGAAGCCGTTTTGACCGGAGGAAATGATAATGTTATCGTGCCAGTGGTCCTCTGGACGTGTGTCAAAAGCATTGGGGTGTAGAGAGAAGGAGAGCATGGGACGGCGTTTGCTGGTACTGATGGTCAGGGTTTCCAAAAGACTCTAGAGCATCCCCGAAGGGATCATGATTTTATGAATTCGATGGCTTTACTCCCGATATCATCGAGATCATAATGCTGCTGTTGTAGTGCTGTGCGTAGGTGTAGACCGATGGCGTGATCCAGCTATCTCTATGAAATTCCATGACCCCCTTCCCTTCTTGAGTTTTCTTCCATGTATGGCTTGCTCCAAATGCTACTCATGCACCGTGTATAAATGCGCCGTATAATCCATTCTAATCGCACTGCCTAGATGAAGAGAGAGCCCCCTCACACAACCAACTCCTCGAGAATGGCCTCGAGCTCCTCCTTTTTGAACGGAACACTCAACAGTTCTGTGCCAAAGGCATCCTTCCTGCTGATAATCATCTGATGATCGTGAAATCTGCACCAGAGTTAGCGCTGGGCGAGGAAATGTATGCGAGGGAAATTTGTCACGTACTCTTTCAACAACGTCCGGAAAGCCACCTCCGAAGTGCTGATGAAGCCTTCCTCGGCCTTGTGGTACATCATGTTGTACTCCAGTCCCGGATACTCCGCCCCCAACCCTCCTCCTCCTCCTCCTGCACCACTGTCCTCGTCCAACGCCAGAAGCGCCTCGGTGACGAGCAACTGGAACAACTCCCTCGCCCTGACCGAGAGGGAGCGGAGCACGAACATGGCGCCCTCTTTACCGTTCAGACGGCGCGCCTTGCGGCCGAGGAGCTCGTGGACCTCGTCCACGGGGTCGAGCTCCACGTCGAGGGGTCTCAGCGTCGTGCAGTCGTGGAAGAGAAAGTTGAACGAGGCGCGCTGCGCCGCGTCCCAGAGCAGCGGGAACGACGGCGTGTCCGCCGTCGCGACGAATTGGACGCGCGGGTGGGACGCCAATTGCGAGAGGAGCTGCTGCGTCGCTTGTTTTCGCAGGGGCGCGGCGTCGATGCTGTTCAGGATCACAGTCACCGGCTTCGCGTGGGACGCCAGGGCCGAGAACAGCGTCTGGACCATGCCTGCCGGCTGCGCGGGGAGCTTGAGGTTGGGGCTCACGGCTGCGGCGACGGTGGTAAAGACATCGCGCGGCGTAAGAGTCCTAATGTACCCGTTCACAACGATTATGGGCGCCTCGGGGTCTGCGGCGTATAAGTGCGCGGCGAGCTTCCCCGCCAGGTCCC
This sequence comes from Colletotrichum sansevieriae, assembly GCA_026260285.1. Taxonomy (NCBI): domain Eukaryota; kingdom Fungi; phylum Ascomycota; class Sordariomycetes; order Glomerellales; family Glomerellaceae; genus Colletotrichum; species Colletotrichum sansevieriae. Next base: position 60,232 of record JAOQIF010000014.1, read on the forward strand.
GCTTCGAACCCTGGCCGAAGAGACAGAGTCCGAAGCCCTGCGCGAGCTCGAAGCGCCACTGCTCGAAGGAGGCTTCGTGGAGGGATTGGAGGTATGCCAGAGCCTCGGCGTGGGGATCGTCGCGGGCGCGGAGGAGGTCGAAGTATTCGTCGTGGGACAGGAGGTCGAGGGATGAGAGAGTGTTGTGGGAGGTCTTTGCGCGGCCCGGTTTGTTTTGTTCAAAGTAGAGCTCGTGGGGGGCGAGATCGCGGGGAGGCGTGGGGGATTTCGGTGGTGCTGGTTGTTTGCGTGGACGGCCTCGCTTGCGTGGTGTTGCTGATGGTGTTTCTGGCTCGGGGGCGGGAGCGGCTGGTTCTTCTTCTTCTTGCACCGGCGCCGCGGCAGCTGGTTGCTTTTGCTGCTGCAGCTTCTGCGATTCGGTTTCCCCCGGCTCTTCCTCCTCTTCGCTCGACTCGTAGATCTCTCGCTCCAGGCCGTCCTCGTCCTCCTCGCTGTCATCGTCGGCGACGACGCGCTGAATCAGGGCTCTGGCGCTTTTACGGCGCGCCGAGCGGTCTGCCGCCTGACGTCGCCGCGGCGTGAACCCATTTGCGCCTGTGGCCTTGACTGGCGTTACCAGATTGTCGACTTGGCGTAGTTTCGAGGGCGTGACGGCGCCCTTGGCTGGTTTGGGCGGGCGGCCCTTTCGCTTTGTTGGAGTGTGCGTCTCGGGTTCGAATTCGGGAGCTGCTGCAGCTTCTTCCGCCTCCTCTTCTTCACTTCCGTCGTCGTTGTCGGAGGGTATTTCGTAGGGATCGTAATCGGCCCCTCTAGCTTTTATCCCCACGGATGCCCTCCTCCGTTTGGAAGGCGTACCGTTCACAGGTTCTTCGTCGACTTCATCTCGGCGGGTGCGCTTTCGGGCTGGAGAGTCGTCGACGCCGGGGACTTGTTTCCTTGTTCGAGCCATTTCGGTGGCTTGTGGGGATTTTGCCCGGCTTGAGACGCCGATTGAAGTTTTTTCCGGGGTCGATGTCGGTTGAAAGTCGACGGCCTCAAGCTTGGCACTTCGTGACGCGATGGACGCGAGCGAAAGTGCCGTCGGACGGGGAGACGAATTAAAGTGGATACTGGGTCCCCAATTGAGTTCTTGAGTCACCCAACCCGACACCTCGCTTCAACCTAATATTTTCAACATTGCTGGGCATTTATCTCACCGGCCTTCTACGTCCACACCCAACCTCATATACAGGCGATCTAATATGCATCGCACAGCGATTTTTGGAGGTCACTTTCTCTACGGATTGAATATGAACATCGCACAGGTTTTCACTATCCTGGAAGTAATGCAATGACAATGCCAACTAAAAATCAACGCTTAATTCGTCACTACGTATTGCCCCCCTTGGGTATTATGTCGTACTCCTCTATTTCTTCTCACGCTGGCCGTAGGCCTTGGTGGCGTAGTCACCCTTGTAGACGATGAGGTCCTCAGGCTTGTAGTCCTCCTTCCCGCTCAGGTAGCTCTGGATAATAGCCTTGGTGCCGTCGGCGTAGCGCTTCTGGGCATCCAAGGAGGTACCGGACATGTGAGGAACCATGGCGTTGCCGCCGCCGAACGGGTTCTTGACGGTACGCAGAGGGTGGTCGGCGGGGGCGGGCTGAGGGAACCAGACATCACCACCGTAGCCGGCAAGATGGCCAGACTTAACAGCCTCGGCAACATCCTCCTTGACGACGATGGCGCCACGGGCGGTGTTGATAAGGTAAGAGCCCTTCTTCATCTTGGAGATGAGCTCTTTGTTGAACATACCGCGGGTCTTCTCGTGCAGAGGAGCGTTGATGGTGACAACATCGCACTGAGCCAGCATCTCCTCGAGGTTCTCGACACGGCGGCAGCCAATCTCCTTCTCCTTCTCAGGAGACAGAGGCTGGTAGTCATAGTAAAGGAGCTCCTTGCAGTCGAAGGCCTTGAGGCGGCGGAGGACACGCTCACCAATACGGCCGATGGCCACGGTACCGACGGTCTTGCCCTCAAGGTCGTACTCCTGCTTAGCCACGGCAGCGACGTTCCAGTCGCCGCGCTCGACCTGCTCGTGGGCAGGGACAAAGTTGCGGATGAGGACGAGGATGGTCATGACGACGTGCTCAGCGACGGAGACGACGTTGGAGCCAGTGACCTCGGCGACGGTGACACCACCGTTGGTCTTGTTGGCGGCGTTCAGGTCGACATGGTCAGAGCCGATACCAGCAGTGACGGCAAGCTTCAGCTTCTTGGCCTTGGCGAGACGCTCGGCAGTCAGGTATCCAGGGTGGAAGCTGAGGGGAAGCCGTCAGTATTCAGCGTCGGCCGTCAATGGCAGAAGCAGACTCACGGAGTGGTGATGATGATCTCGGCGTCAACAAGCTCCTGGTCGAACTTGGAGTTCTCGCCCTCCTTGTCGGAGGTGGTGACGAGGGTGTGGCCCTGGTCCTCAAGCCACTTGCGGAGACCAAGCTCGTTCTCGGTGGTGCCCAGAAGTCCGGGGACCTGTTTGGATTCGAACGTCAGCCATAAGCTCTTCGAGGATGGGTGCTATGCACCCCGCATTTCGTGGTTTCGGAGTATTGTCGCCAAGAGTTGGGGAGGATGCCGATGTATCAGCGATCGACCTCCGAGCCCCGCATCTCCCGTCATCCCCGCACTAGCTCTGCAAGCAAGACACCGTGCTCGAGACGGCGGGGCAAAGCTCCACGAGAAGTATCACGGTGACGTTTGAATGAGGTGCTCGGAGCGCGGTCGCGACAATTGTGGTAGAGGAAACGGAAAAAACTATGGAGAGGAAAGAACTCACGTCTTTGGCGTGCTGACCGCCGTCGTAGAGGACTGCAAGAACCTTAACCTGGTTTTGGCGCGTAGTTGTTAGTGTACGAACCGACGAGAGCTGGCCAGGCAGCTTGCGAGAAAGACTCGAAGAAGGAGCGGCAGCTCTGCTGAATGCAGGCCTAGCCAGGAAAGATGCCTTCGAGGAAATTTGAAGTCCTCGAGAGACTGAAGGTGCGACAGAGCGGACGTTACGGGAGAGAAATACCATTGTGACGATTTGTAGTAGATAACTGAGTTGTCGAAAAAGATAAGGAGGCTGTGAAGCTAGGATGGAGGGAGGTCGTTGTTATATAGAAGTAAAGAGAGATAGATAATGGATCCGGTTTCTCGGATCTTGCAGACTCGGCTGTGTAGGAAGGGATGTTTGTAGGTATGAGATTAAGATGGGAGATGTACACGGAAAAGCGGCTAGGTCGGGTTGTATTTATGCTTGCAAGCATCTCCGAGAGACTGGGATGAAGAGAGCGGGGAACACGACCGAGATGGGAGGAGATGAATCAGAAAGAGGTAAGACAATCCGACAAGTCTGGTTCTCGTCGTGTGCATGCTTGATGTGGTCTGGGCTGGTTCGATGCTCCCCTCTGTCCCTCTGGTCCGTCGTCCAGTGTCAGTGTCAGGCTTAGTCCTCCACCTCTCCGAGATGCCACAATCCCACAGCCCCTCCTATAGTTTCTCCTTGACCAGTAAGACTGGGACGGGTACAGTATACTATGTGAAAGTTCGAGAAGGCAGCGAGGCTGGAGCCTAAGGGTAGCAAGGACGGGTACTGTTTGGTAAAACCCGGTGCAGGAAATAACATGGCACGCACGCATGGCATCTACGACGCAGTACCTCATGGCGGCAGGACAGCAGGCACTGCATCCCATCCGACATGAAGGAAACACCGGATAATTAGCTAGCCATGCACCTCGGGGGGGCAATTGCAAGTGAAAGGGCAAGAGCAAATGCAGAGGCGACGGCTATTGCAGACGACTCGGGATCTCCAAAATAGCCCGACTCGGCCCCGACTATTGGTCGGCTTCCCTGCCGTCGTGGTTCGTCCCCTCCACCCGAGCAAAGAGCTGCCCGCTTCAGTTGGCAGCACCTCCCACGACGATGAAACGCCGCAGTCCCCGGCCATTCTTCAACTAACGCTTGCTGCAGTCATGGAACATTGGCTTTTTTTGCTGCAGACTTGGACCGCCCAACCCCTTCAATCGAACGACACAGCACTCGATTAGAGACTGCCATCCTTGCAATGCACAACGGCCCTGGGAGAAAGGCCACTTAGAATCAACAGCAGACGTCGTCCGTCCATTGTGGCTAAGCAAGTCAGAGTGAGGGGTAAACGGACCTTCCGACCTGGCATCATACGTCCGCCGTCCCATCCAACGCGTCCCAGACCCTATAACCTAATACGTGATACCAAGTGGACAGTCCAATCGTTACTCGCCGCGCGCATCAGCTTCGTTTACCTGCGGAGAAGCGACCGGTTGTCGGTACTAGTGGTCTAGGCGTTTCCTGCCGCGTCTTAGCTCCCTCCGAACATGCAAACAAAGCAGCAATTGCGCCGCCGGTGGCCACGACGGAGATTTGTCGTCAAGCTTCGAGCCCGAGAGCTGGAGGTATCTCTCCGGTGATGGCTCGGCGATCTGTCGGGTTGTACACCGAGGTGTGGAACTTCGGCGATTGCTGGCGCGTGCCGACCTTTGTGTTCTCGGTGGCACAGCAATCGGTGCTGCTGGAGACCGTCGGCATTCTTCGCACCATATGATGCAGCTGGCGGACCTGGTGTGGCCTAACACCACCCTCGGTGTTTGGTCGTGTTGAAGCCATCTTGATGCCATCGGTGAGTCGGCTTTACACACTGGAATTGGGGCAGTCAAAGGCGACACGATCCGGATCGAACATGCGGCAGCTTCCATGCTTCCGTCATTCCAACGGCACCGTGGCCCGCGCGGCGCTTCGTTTCCTTGTTCTCGCGGCTCCTCCAGCGCCCCATCTCGGACGGTAACCGAGCGGAGAGTCGCGCGGACTGCGCTACTTAAGCCCAATAATAACCGATGTTTTTCGTAAATGGGCGCTTGGTCTAGGGGTATGATTTTCGCTTCGCACTGCGGTATGTACTGCATGCGCCATTGTGAAAGGTCGTGGGTTCAATTCCCACAGTGTCCAATTAATCTTTTTAGATTCCTCGAGATGCGTACTTTCTGTGTTGCTTATGCGAAGTCATGGTGTTGGGCAAATGCCGTGATTTGAGATTTGAGTCTCTCAGACCTGCCGGCCGGCTTGATGTTTTCGAAAGTTGGGCTTACTTACGTACCTCAAAACATGTGGAGTCTGTGCTTCAAGCATGGTATACTTTCTTTGAACCAATTAAATAATACTTTCGATATTCACCTTTATATCAGACTGTCTCTTTTGCCCAGACACTCCATCCCCGCAATGAATGTCTTGAGAATGAAGGGTTGCCACTAAGGACTCAACTACATGTACAAATAACCGACGGGCCTCAACGTTTCCAGCGCCATGCCGTCAAACATCCGCGCCACCCAAAGACCTCCGAGGACATGCACCAGCTGTGTGAAGCGCAAAGTCAGATGCGATAAAAGACTACCATGCCAGCAATGCCTCAATCGAGGACAAGCAGATCAGTGCAAACGTGAGCTCGTCCGGGTGAGAGGGAATCTGGTCAAGAACTCAGGATCTGATACCTTGGGGAACCGGAGCTATGCCGAATTACTGCAGGAAAATTCAATGCTTCGTGCTCTGCTCGCGGGCCAACATGCGTCGCGAGATGATGACACCTCGCTCGAGACCGAAAGCAGGCACACGTCGAGACTACGTAGACGTCCTACTGAGGAAATCGAACAACGACTATTCGAAGAAATTGGCATGTCGTCGATGCCGCGCACTGTTTTTGACTTGAAAGACACTGTCTTACCTTCTGAACATCCCAGTCGGACAATGATCGAGAATGCGTTTCAATGGACCTTTTGGCTTCACTTCGCACTCTTCATCCCGAAGTTCCGACGTGAGCACGAAGAGTTTCACTCGCAATTACAAGAAGGGAAGTCTCTTGCAGACATGGATTCGGCATGGATGGCAGTTTATTTCAGTGTATTGGCTTCAACTCTGATGTTTACGGAAGAAACGGAAACCCTGAACACGCGCCCAGCTGGACTGGATTTCACCAGTCTTCTTCGAAACTGGTACGAGTCCGCGTTGCTGTTTCTCGATAGGGCTGACTACGTGAAAAAACCAGACGTTCGCACGCCTCAAGCCATCTCCATTCTACATATCGTATTCAACAACGTGGGCGATGTACACCGCCACCAGAACCTGTGGACAGTAGCGATACGTCAAGCCCAACAGTTAGGCTTGGGCTCAGACGAGTCTTACTGCGAGCAGCAGCTGAGACGGCGACTCTGGTGGACACTGGCGATTTGCGAATGGCTGCCAGTTCCCCACCGACCACCCTGTCTGCATGAGATGGATTTTTCATGCAAGCTTCCAGATGAGGTCGACGATGAGGAACTAGAGACCGTACAGGGAAGCTCAAGACTTCCTAGAACCAAGCCACGGCCGGTTAGATATCACATTGCTATGGCGCAAGTCTCCAAAATCTACTACCAGCTCCGATACGTGCTCAGACTTCGAGAGTGGGAAACCAAGGACGTGGCCAAGTCCGTCTTCACTGCCGACGAACAGTTGGCAAACCTGATCACCGACCTGCCGTCGTATCTTCAGTTTGATGAGAAGTCAATAGAGTTAACGGGTGCGAGAGACTGCCAGTATCCCTTCATCCCCTGGCAGAAGAAGAGCTTGGCCAAGGTTCTGCTCTATTATCGGATGGCGATCAGCAGCCAGCTTCTGGACCATTGGCTTGACGGGTCAACAGACGCCGCTCGCACGAGGGCCATCTGCATGTCTTCGGCACGAGGGCTCATCCATACGACCCTCGCGGAGACTGTGGATGCCTCCAAACTCCGGCCCTGGTGAGTCCCGTTGTGGGCATACGTATTTTTTGCACCGAGGGGGAAGCTGACATCTTGCAAGTGCAATCACGATGAAAATCTTCGCTGCATCTGCTGTCCTTGCACTGGAGTCATTGCACACAGAGGAAGACTTTTCTGTTGAGATACAACAAGGCATGAAATTTCTCGAGCGGGTCCAGGCGCAGAACCTCATTGCTGAGAAAGCAATCAAGTTCTTAAATGACCTTGAACAGAACATCTAGATTCACATCGCCAATGTTAGCGTTTTCGCTGTCTTCGCTGGGCTGCTTGATCTCCCAACTACACTCAGTGCTGCTAACATAACCGAGAGAGGGCTGTACTCCTCATGTCAAAGTACTCATGCTGGAGACCTAAGCGAGAAAAACCCTCGATTTGGGCGTCGAGTTACACTTAGGCTTTCAATAACTCCACAAAGAGTTTCGTTGTTCCGTTTGCATAGTTGGCCATAAATCATGATCATGAACAGCTTTCAATCGAATCACATTCTGAACCTCCACTAGCAACATGCAAAATAATACGCTCCCTCAAGACGCATAAGGCATCACACCTGCAAGCTTCAGCAGCTTGTCCGTCTCGTCAGGCTCTTGAGACGGTCTGTCTCTCTGATATGTTTCTTGTCGCCCAAGCCGGATCACTTTGCGCTCATCACGGAAAATATTTGCGTGCGGCCAGTGAGTCTAAAGCCAGAATCGTGTCAGAAACGCCATGCCTGTGCATCGAACTCAGTTGACTCACCGTTCCCTTTCTGTCTTTGAATAACTGTGCCTTTAGCTTCAAGTCTTGCGCGCTCGCATTAGAGGCCGGAGAGTAGCACATGTCTGGCAGAGAAGGATGTCAGTCCAGCTTGTCTCATATGTAACGATTGAAATACGGCGACTTACATAGAACAGAACGAACCGCATCGCTCTCAGGCAGACAATTGTAATGAACTGTCCTGGAGTCCCACAGGATCAGATCGCCCGGCTCGGCGCAGATCTTGATGGCTTCGCAGCCCCTCTCCTTGAACCACTCGACTTCCTCTGGGGTAAACCCAAACCAGTCTGTCGGGCCCCAAGTCTCTCTTTCCGTGTCATGGGTCTTGAAGAAGGCCTCGTTGAGTGCGCTCGATCCCTTCAAAACGATAAGACCTCCGTCTTTGGGACCGTTCGGGGCAAGGTTGAGTATTCCTTGGACGCACTGCAGTCCCTTGCGAAGAGGACTTTGGTCGACGTGCGGCCATGCCCCGATTGGTTCCCTGTCTTTGGCGGGGAGTGTGAGATTTGCGCCGTCGAAGGAGACGAGAAGATCTTTGGTTTGCCAGAGCGTGGCGTAGGCGTCAAGGATGGCAGGCTCCCTGAGTTGAGAAGTCAGTTGACTTAATCTTATATAGGAATCTTCCAGCGTGGCCTACATTCTTGCTTCCCAGAAGAACTTCTCGTGCGCTACAGAGTATGCATGGTACATGCCGCCCCTGTATCCGAATCAGTGCGGGCAGAAGGTCGATGGATTCCTTTCCAGGGACTGACTTGATGTGAGCCGGTAAGTGCTGGGGCCCCCAGGTTGATGGGTCGTTCTTCCGGAAGCCATAGGGAAACGTTTCGAGCCAGTCGAATAGACTCTCGAGGTAGTATTTGGCTTTATCCGATGAGATGACACCCTTCAGCACGACGTAACCGTCACTGATGAGCTGGTCTCTCCAGTCGCCGAAATTTGCGGACGTGTCGAGCTGTGGCTCGGTCTCGTAGCTGATGGAGCCCATAATGGAAGTTTGCTAATGAAGTCCAATTGTGATTGGAATAATTTTGCTGGGCTACAATTCTAAGTGCAGTTTCAAGCGTCTTATGTAGCGACGTCTTGGTGACATGCCACCACCGAATTCCATTCAGTATGTCATATCAATCGTCGGGTAACGTTTTCCAGGAAAGTAACATCGCAGAGACGGGCCTCCAACCGGAAGACTCACGGGCGAGACCTTGGAGGCACATGCGGGTCCATTGAGATAGCTTTATCGCGGGGTTCGGGCGAGTCGCGGGTGAGTTTTATGCGGCCACATCCGCATTGACCAATGGAAGCTATGCAGATGAAAATGCATTTCCATCAACAATAACTTGGATTTTGTAATCATCTATAAAAGATGGCATTCTTGCGGTATTAGCCAGCCAAACTCCTCGTATTGTTAAACCCTCTCAATCGAGATCTTCTCCAGTCTATTTCCGCCGCCAATGTCAACCCCTTTCGCACTCACAGCCGAGCCCGGGCTACTGGATCTCACGGGCAAACCCAGTTTGCCCTGGTGGAGAGACAATGGTCTCAGAAAGCTCATCTTTTGGCAGACATGTATCCTAGCGGCTCAGATTACCGTCGGCTACGACGAGGTCATCGTTGGTTCTTTCCAGGCATTGAGGCCCTGGAAGAATGGTAAGCTGTCATTCCATTGCGGTGGAAGTTACCATGCTGAGACAACTACCCAGATATGGGAAACCCATCTGCTGAGACTCTCGGCTTGATTACTTGCACGGTATTCATCGGAGGCTTTGTCGGTGCACTACTTGCAGCAGCCCCGGCAGACCAATACGGCCGTCGATTTGCGATTCAGATCGGGTCTTTCTTGGGCGTTGTCGGATCGGTTATACAAGCCGCTTCTCCAAACCGGAGCGTCTTCATCGGAGGCCGCGCTGTTCTCGGCGTCGGTTTGTCTTTCACTACGACAGCTGGACCCAATCTTTTGAACGAGCTGGCTCATCCGCGGTTGCGCGGAAAGATGGCTTCAATGGTGAGAATGGCCCTTCGATTCTCAGTATGACCGGTTGCTAAGTATTCCGGCAAAAAAAGTTCAATGTCCTCTGGTATCTGGGCTCCATCATCGCGTCGTGGCTGACCTTCGGAACCGGACATCTCTCGACATCGTGGTCCTGGCGCATCCCCTCCATCGTGCAAGCCACCTTTCCCTTCCTCCTCATGATTGCCACCATCTTCATTCCCGAATCACCTCGCTGGCTTTGTTCCAAAGGGCGCCAAAGCGAAGCCAGAGCATTCCTCGTCAAGTACCACGCCAATGGCGAGGAACATGACCCCACCGTCGACTTGGAAATGCACGAAATAGCCAGTGCACTGAGCCTAGAGGAGCAGAGCAGGATGTACACTTGGTCCAACATGCTCAAGTCGAAGGCCAATCGTCGTCGCCTCGGTATCTGCCTATCGGTGTCGGTTCTCACGCTCTGGAATGGACAGGGCGTCATCTCGTATTACTTCTCGCCCATTCTGACTTCCGTCGGCATCACAAGCACGACCCAGCAGACGGGAATCAACGGCGGCATGGCGATATGGAATCTCCTGTGCTCGGTTACGGGAGCTTTTCTAGCTGATAGCGTGGGGCGGCGGAAGCTGTGGCTTACATCCTTCGTTGGAATGATCTTGGCCAACGTGCCTCTGACCATCACCAGCGCCATGTACGCGAACCACGGCTCTCAGGCCGCGGCGTACGGGACGGTGGTCTTCTTGTTCTTGTACAACGCCGCGTTCAACATCGCGTGCAATCCGTTGCTGTACTGCTACACGCCAGAAATCTTGCCGTACAGCATCCGCAGCAAGGGGCTGGCGTTGCAGGTACTGTCGAGCCAGGTCTTGCTGACGGTCAATCAGTTCGTCAACCCCATTGCGCTGGAACGGATCGGGTACTACTACTTCATATTCTACCTCGGCATGTTGTTTCTTGGGTTGGCGCTCATTTACTTCACTTTCCCTGAGACTAAGGGATACTCTTTAGAGGAACTGGGAATGCTTTTCGATGACGAGTTTGATGTCCGGCCTTCTGTTCTACATGGTAAGGACGTTGAGAATGTGACGGCTCCAGAAATTGGACGGAAAGACAATGTCAAGGTTGTTGAGAATTCAAATAGAGACTTGATTTAATGATAATTCTTTTGTTCGGCTTAAGCAGTGCCTATTGCACTGGTTCTTCTGATATACGCTTTTTGAAGGCCGTTATGGAAAGTTTTCCCCTCTTAGCTTTCATAGCTGGTTGCAGCTTATCTTTGGCGGTGTTTTTGAGTGTTATCATGATTCGCTTTGGATATCCAGTAAGCTCCTGAAGCGATCCAATCCTCTCACGAGCTGTCTGCTATGAGATAACACAGGGTCTCTGCCATCAATATCTCTGGTGTAGCCCAACAAAAACCGAAGTATCCAAACATCCATAAGAAGAAATTCATCCTTTCTCCGCAAGCACATTTCGTGAAAAAGTTGCAGTCGGCTGATAGACTTGTGATTCAGGGCCCAATGCTTATCTATTGCCGAGATGGGCCCGAAGTTCCTCTCGAGCCTCATCTCAGTGGCGAGAATCTCGTCGTTGATGACAGCGAAAAGGAGGTTGTGGATCTGGACGGTGGAGGCCAGGCATAAAATGTGTCTGGCTAGGGGTTACATGACGACAGTCTCTGAACGCTGCCTTGATCGGTTGATGAGGTCGCATAGGTTCGGCGCGTTGCTTTTAGTTCTGTGCAAACTTCTGCGACGTGCTCATCATAGCACTTCCTCCCTCAACGTTCTGGGGGGGGATCGGAGATGATGATAGAACAGGAGCTGGCCGGCATGGTTTCAGTTGATATGCAGAGTGATGAATAGGCACCCAGGCCTTCTTCGACCCAGTCAGCTAGGTTTTCTTCGTAATACTGCAGCTGGAGGGGCTTGTTGTTGGCCCATTCTTGAAGTTCATACGCGAGCTTCTCGATAGCTTCTTGGTCGACTTTTTCTGTGGAAATCTCTGCCACGACCTCCGGATTGAATAGCATTGATCTTTCACTCTGCGTGCGTCCAAGTCGCAAGCTCCTAGGTTATGGTGACTGGACTGACTCGCAATCCAGTGTTAGAGCTTCATCGCCTCTGGAGCGTTTGCATTCTCGACTGGTTTTTTGCGCCGTCGCGTCCAGTATCTCACGTCGTTCTGCTGCATGGTCGCTGTCTTTGCCACGATCACTGGCGTCAGCGCCCACTTTGCCATCAGTGGCGGTCACGCTGCAGCGGTGGCTGTGGTTGCCACAATCTTTGCATACAACGCTTCTTGCAACATCATACAGCCGCTCTTGTATGATTATATCACCGGAATCTTTCCGTCCGTCCATCGCGCCAAGGGCATCGCCATCCTCCAGTTCTTCGTGCGCGGAAGTACCGCCTTCAACGCCTTTGTCAACCCATTCGGCCTTGACGTCCTTGCATGGAAACTCTACTTGTTCTACTGCGTAAGTTTGGTCCTTGTCGATGCGATCCTGAGTTGTCGCCATTCTGGCTGGGTATGGCTGGTTGTTGAGACTGTCGCGATTTATATCTTGTACCCCGAAACTAAGGGTCCTACGTTAGAAGAGCTGGCGCACTGTAAGTCACTTTCCGACTTCCAAGTGTCTCGGCAGACGTATTATTGGTTACCAAAGACCAGTACTGTAGTATTTGAGGAAACTCCGAAGGCTCTTGAGTTTTGAGTTCAGAACTTCGAGCCTAACTCGGGAAATAAAGAAATTGCCGAACCGCGGGAAGCCTCTTGAGCTTGAGGAAATTTCGTTGACGCAGACCAGGAATTGAGATAATCAAATTCATTTCAAATGTTTGTTTAGGCAAGCTTGAATCGAATCTATTTTCTGTCCGTCGCTGTCACTACTGCCGCAATCGTCCTCACGGTATTCAAGAATAAAGCAAGACGACCAGGATTCCATGCCATTTCAGAGTCATGAAGTATACTTTTATGTTGCAAGCCAATTCAAACTGTAGATAAGATACAATCATCTCATTGGCCATCAGTCAGGTCTCAACTTGCAAGAACTCGAAGTTCAACTCGCTGCCCTCCTCACTCACTCACAAGACAGGGGTCCCATGTCACGACGTCTACTAAGTACCTCAATTTACAGGGGTAGCTCTCGCCAGGTGGCCCAAGCTCCCTCCTGCCAAATTTCAACGCCTCCATCCAGTCCAGCCACACCAAGACGTCACTCCCTCCACAACTTCACGGTCCGATCGAGCGAGGATCCTAGGTCTTCCTGCCACGATGAATCTCAATCTATCGGGGTCCCTGAACATTTTCAAGCTACTGTTCAGACCGTCTTTGTGTCTCCCACATCACACCGTCGCAACATTTAATGAACTCCCCATTCCTTTCGAGAAAGCCTTCGAGGGCCAGAATCGAAAATGCGACATCAGAGCAGTTGTTCTCGACAAAGATGACTGCTTCGCCGTTCCATATTCAAATGAAGTCCATAAGCCATACAAAGTATATCGCTGTGACTTCAAAGCCTTGCACTCATCGTTGACACATGGAAGGAACACTTCGAGCAACTCAAGGCCGCATACCCCGGTCGCCGCCTCGTCATCGTATCTAACACCGCTGGCGCTGCATCGTATGATACCTCCCTCAAGCTTGCAAAGGAGCTCGAGCAGGCCACCGGCATAACGGTTCTACCTCACAAGACGAAGAAGCCCGGCTGCGGCTCCGAAATCATAGACTACTTCAGAAGCCACCCAGAGACGGGCGTCTCTCATCCTTCTCACGTTGCTGTTGTTGGCGATCGCTTGACGACAGACATGATGCTGGCTAACATGATGGGTGGATGGGGTTTCTGGGTCAGAGAGGGTGTAGTTGCGCCAGAGAAGAAGAGCATCGTCAGTAACCTAGGCCCTTTTGTTCTTGTAGAAGCTGCTAACGAGACGATGCAGTTCTCGAGGCTGGAATGGCGTTTGGCTGCCGCACTTACAGCCAGGGGCTATAAACCTGCAGACCCAAGGAGTCCTTTCGAATAGATTCAGTCTCCAGCCTTGATATGAAATATTTTGGTCGCCTATTCCCAGCAACAGCAGGTGCCAGTCGGACTAGGTCGCTCTTCCCTCCAACCATGTATACCAGCTCTTAAAGCTCGTGTCCCTTGTATTATCTCACATCTTTTAATCCACGCCTCAAACAAAATGCGCCAAGTGAATACCAGCACTGCACATCATTCACACCTTCCGCTTGAAAACTCAGCTTTTCATCCCATCCCTTCAGCACTTCTGATCCACCAATTGAGAACAAAACCACAACATCTTACCTGGGTCACTAGACCTTCGACTCCATCGTCCCTTCTTCAAATATCCTCGCTTAAGCCAAGTCACGGGGCTTTCTCCCAAAACTTTTACAAGCCGCTTCAAATTCCCCCACAGATATCATCACCTTCTACCTCACCAGCCAAACAAAACAACAGAAAATCACTTACCAACTCGCTCTTTCCGATAGAACAGCTGATTCACTACTCTAGTCGCTCCTGCGCGCTGGCCTTTCGGTTATCAGCTTGGTCTCTCCCCTCCGACGGTATAAAATATCCAGCCCATTCTTCCATCTACACGCATTTCAACCGACCAGTCTTCACCTTTCAAGACGAAGCAATCCAGTCCTTCACATTCTCACACTTCATCTTTACACCAACACCTTGGAGTCAGGTCGCTCCCTGTCACTACGACTCACACATACCCCCTCCTTCTACGGACAGGCTCCCTTGACCTCTACCATTAATCCTTTTTCATCCTCTCTGCCTGCCAGCGCTCTCCCATACACCAAAAGTCTAATTAATCACTATTCTCTTGCTTTCGCAGGGACCCAACTGACAGCACTGTGAATCAGCGATTTGCGGTGGAGTCAATAGTGAACCACCTCACAGCCTCTTTCAAACTCCAGAAACTTTACCTCTGACTCCAAAAAGACGTCTTTCATAACTTCTTCCAGTCCAGCTTTCAACATCAATTGACACCTGGATTTCCTTAATTTCCTTGCAACAGCCTGAGCGTTTCACATAACACCTTACCAATAAGATGGGCGGCAAAGTTTGGTCCCCTGAAGAGGAGCGAGTCTACTGGCGTACCCTCATTCCTCAGTCACAGAAGCGCGCTGGTCGCAGTTCTTTGCCGACCAAGAGCTGGGAGGACCTTGCCATGGTCATGCAGGTAATGATGGGTGCTGAGGCCAAGCGCAACTACACCGGGCTTGGACTCTGTGAGTGATCCCCTTCCCCATTCTTCCAACTGAAAATACTAACTTATCACCAGTCGAACATTACTTTTCAAATGTTGATAAGGCTCGGATCTCACCCAACGCCATTAAGTATGTGCGTGAGCACAAAGAGGCCCTTGAGCGGGCAACCCAAGAAGAGGCGGAGACAGAGGTGGAAGATAATGACCTTGTGGACGAGGACGACGATGACAATGCCACCATCTCCGACCATGGCCACAGACAGGCTTTCTCCCACACGGGCGAGACTACTGAGGATGAGGACCCCTGGGACTATGACACCTGCGAAGACAAGGAGAACAGACCTGCTCCACTCACTCGAGAGCCTCTTGCCCCTCTTCCTCTGAGCCCTATACACAGCCCAGCCCCAGCTTTGGACCCTGTTGCTAATCTCCGAATCTCTCTCAACCTTCCTCGTCGAGGCTTGGCCAACCAGCTCCCAAACTCGAGTGAACGCAGAACTCTCCACGCCGAAGCAAAGAGAGATCCTCCCGATTATGGCTTCCAACTCCGACCTCACGAATTTCATCAAGAGCGCTCCCCGGCCATGTCTCACAGACGCAACACGAGCATCTCGATGCCGCAATCTTCTGTTCCTGCCCATCTTTGGGGTAGGCCTGTGGATTACCAGCCTGGCGGTCGCTACTTCTGTCTTCCCACGCCAGACTACCGGTACATGCTTCCGTCGCAGTCTCAATGCAAATACGTTGTGACGCAGCCGTATACTCACTACGCGCCTGGCCATGGCACGAACTTCACCGTCTCGCGAGAGCAGTACAGTCCGTCAGCCACGGTCAGCGTGTCTGATCTAAGCCATACCGTATCTAGCCCTGAGGTTGCCTTCGCCCCGCGCAGCAAAAGTCCTAGAAGCCAGATCAGCCAGTCCGACCTTCCTGGAACCTCCCCGTTGTTCCGCGATTACAGCGTTGAGAACGAGTATCTTGCCCCCAGACCCCGTGGCAACAGCTCGCAGCAACAATCTTCGCCCGGTCTCAAGCGCAGCTACGAGGACTTTAACGAAGATGAAAGCGCCCAGAGACACCGGTACAACGCGCCCGCCACTCGCAAGCTACCTGCTACACACCGCGGTGCTCCATACGCCTCGATGAATCCAAACATTCACGACTTATACCCTGCCGCCTCATTTATCCCGCCCGATACCCAGACTGTTCGATACGGAGATCAACAGCAGGCTGTGTTTCTGCCCTCGTCTTCCCCTCCCAACATGCAGATCTGCAGTGTTCCCAGGCCTGATTGGGAAACAGTCGCGCCCCATCGACCGCAGTTCTCGTACGAGGGAGCAATTCCGAAGGTAGTCGCACGTGTCGAGCCTGCCCATGCCCAGGTCCAGAAGATGGAAGACTGTCGGCAATACATGGGAGCAGTCGACGAGCCCGAGGACATGTTCGCTGTCAGGCTGGAGGAAGAGTTCAAGGCCTTCGAGGTGCCTGCTCCTGCCGAGCGCGGTAATTCTGAGCGACCGTGCGGAGAACGCGACCAGTAGTAGCCTGTCAGCTCTCGAGACAGCCTTCATCATTCGACTCCCCTCAACTCCGCCAGGAATGGAGTTTGTTTGAGTGTGTTTGTTTACGACGTAGTTTCTTATTTCCGCCCCAGCATGGGTGACCACAGATACGGCCAAGCGGCCTCGTACAGACGAAACGTGCCAGCTTAATAAAAGTTTATTATCATCAGCGGTACCCGCCTCAGACGATTGAGAAGAAATCACGCAACAATTGGGACTTTGCAGTCTACACACTTCGCATTTTGGTCAGTACGGACTTTGGGTTGGGTTTGGCGTCAGGATAATGCTGTCAAGTAACGGACGGCATTGAGAAGTATTGAGAAGAGACCCCCGCATTGGCATCAGGCGACGGAGTGCGCTCCGTGTGGATGACAGGCCCCCCCCACCCCGGTCAGCATGTGAAACGGTCCTCGAGATAGTCTAGCTATCAAGGCCACCTGCTGGTCTTATAATAGCTCACAAATTCGAGCAGGTAGTCAGTCAAGCTTTTCAACAATTCTACAATGAACAAATCTTTCTCGAGGAAAACTGTGTCCAGCTAGGAAAATTAGATTGAACTTGTCCTTCTACCCCCTTAACCCCCACGTCTTGAGTTAAATAAGATATGCACGATGACTAAGCTCACCGAGGAAACTCGAACGACTTGGACCATCTCCATGATCCCCGGTGGATACTGGGGGTTCGTAACAAGGGGACCGGCCATGGCATGATCTGATAATAAGCAGTTGGTGTCCGAGCGGGCGAAGCAGGGAAAGAAACACACGAGGCGGGTTTGAGGACTCTGAAAAGGCCGTTTCTTTTCCAGTTGGCTTTGCATCGCTTTATAAGTCTGTGTTTTCTCCCTCGCAAGAGCAGTGTTGGATGAATTAACAAGAACATACGAGGACATACTTCTTTCATCAAGGCGCTGTGTATTACCCCTCACCAACACCAATCAGCCAACCTAACGGACCCTAACAGGCGCTTAGAGCGTCTGATTCGGCAGCAAGACCACCCAAAAATACACCAACAAACCATGGGGGCCGCGCAAATCATCACACAACCAGACATGCCAATCAACCTCGAAATACCCGTCTTCTCCCCCTCCTCGGCCCTGCACGCCCAGGCCCTCGGCGCGCAGCGTATCGAGCTGAACGCAAAGGGGAGCTACGCCGCGGGCGGCACGACGCCGACGCTCGCGGACCTCGAGGGCGTCACGAAATGGCTCATGGTCCCCGTGCGCGTCATGATCCGGCCGCGCGGGAAGCCCGCCGACGGTCCGGACTTCGTCTACTCCGAGGACGAGCTGGCGACCATGGTCAGGGATATCGAGGCCTTCCGCAGGGTCCTGAGAAAAGACCGCGGCGACGGCTTCGTGTTCGGCGCGGTCAGGGCCGGAGGGGACGGCAAGGAGGTCGTCGTCGTCGACCTCGAGAGCAACAAGAGGCTCGTCGACGCCGCCGACGGCCTGCCGTGCTCGTTTCATCGGGCCTTTGACGAGGTCGTTCGGGACGGGACGGCGGAGACGGTCGGGCGGGGCGTGAGGGAGCTTGTGGAGTGCGGGTTCGCCGGGGTGCTTACTTCCGGCGGGCCCGGGAACGCGGAGGGGAACAAGGCCGTCTTGGAGACGGTTGTGAAGGCCGCGAAGCCGCAAGGTCTCGAGGTTATCGTCGGAGGAGGCGTGAGGAGTGGGAATGTTGCGGGGATTGTGGATGGGCTTGCGGGTGTGTGGGCTCATTCGAGCTGTTTCAAGGGGACGTGTGAGGAGGGGGAAGTTGATGACGAGGAGGCGATGGGGATTCTGGAGGTTCTTGCTGAGAGGTAATCTTGGGGTGGTTTGGGGATGGTTGATGTTGGTGTGTAGGTCGTGATAGAGTGGATGCGAACTGCGACGGTATAGACGGTATACTCGGCTGAGTGGATAGATCGTCGGGGACCAAGCTGGATTTCCTTCAAAGTATTTCTATATAGAACGGGGTACATCCCAAACCATTTTCCCGATTCAAACCAGAGCAGCACGTTGAAAGTCTCGAAAGCCAGATCTCGCCTACTCCCAGCACGGTTGCGCCATGGCATAGCCGAGACCTCCCTCGAGTTCCCGTTTCCGCCGCCGGGGCCCAGGCTGCGTGAAGTCAAAAAACAGCCGCAGCCGAGACGGGTTGCGGGAGATCGCCCGCTCCGGGGACATGGTTTTGCGGGCTCAGATGAGATCCGGATTGATCAGACGATTCAAATTAGAGAGCAGCAGGGTCGAGAAACAAACCATGCACGACATACATACCTGCATCAGCTTGACATCTGCGTGTTAAGGGTGGGAGGGGGGGGATGGCACCCCGTCCGGTCATACTGGACTGATCAGTTCACCCGAGCTCATTGTATTCCCGGAACGGACCCCCGGAGGAGTGCTAGGACCACTGGTTCTTCCCGTGTCCGCCATACTCAATGCTGCGCGGCAGGATCTCGGCACGTTTTCCAAGGGAAACTCAATCGCTGGAGGAAAACGGCAGGCGAGGCGAGCTTGGTCGCATGGGGTTTGGGGTTTGAAGTGGATTGTGGGCGAACTGACGATTGGGGCGCGAATATGGGATGTTGATCAGTCGATGTCCAAATGACGCGGTGGACGTGCGCTGTTACCTCACGCAATGATACCACGTCCTTCTGAGCTCACACGCTTCGTAGCACGGTCGTATAAGAATCTAAGAATATAGAAGACCGAACGTATAAGAGACTGGTTGCATAAAAGCTTCGTAGCATATAGTCAAGAAGATCCCATTAGACAATGATGCACTCCTACATATGAGGCAGCCTACCAGGCAGGTTATAAGAAGAATCGGTGCAGTCAGCAAACTCCGATATTGAGTATGATGGAATCACGACGTGAGCCTTTTTCCATGGCCATAACGGAGCCAACATATCGGAGCTGGTGAGAACGAAAGTAACGCCTTCCGGCCGACTGCGGCCTGGAAACGTTGTTCTCAGGCCGTGGTCACATTCGAAAATAACCCGTGCTTTGCCGATTCCCGTACTCACGTCGAGCGAACGAGGCAACTCGATCACAGTCGACTACGAATCATCTTTCCCGAGGTGTTTTGTGGACAATCGCTCTAATTGGATGTTCAATTATGTGTATCATTATGTTTTTAGACCTTACATCGAGCAAAGGTGTGTCTGTATCCCCGAATTTTGGCGTCATCACAACAACCACCAACGCCACTCATGCTTTTCTTTTCTAGCATCGCGCTACAACTACAAAGTTCTATGGAATCCCCCATCTAAAAGTGGAGAGCACGTCTGCGACGGGCACCGCCGCTGGGCGTGGTGGCGTTGCGCGGCTGCGCCAGACCCAGGCAGTTGGCCATCTTGTAAAAGATGTCGATGTTGTTATAAGTGCCGCCAAAGGTCTCCTGGCAGGGACCGCGGGCCCAGACGGCGACGTCGGTGAGCGAGTGGACACCCTGGGCCTCGTTGGTGGGAATGGTACCGTTGACGACGAAGCCGTCGGGGGCGTCCTTGGGGTTGACGTAGTAGTCGCTGGTGTTGGCGGCAACGGTGGCCGGGGTGCGCGGGGACTCGTGCAGGGCGTAGTTCTCGCGGTGGTCCGGGTTGGCGCCGACGCCGGCGGCGATGGCGTAACGGGGGTTCCAGTTCAGGGGGAAGTTGGGCCCGGTGTTGTAGCTGATGCCGGGCTGCTCGACGGTGTACTGGGAGAGGCCGGACTGGGCGTAGGTGCCGACGGCCTTGCGCTTGGTGCGGTCGTCCTCTTGTTCGGAGAGGTACTTTGTGTCGGCGCTCCCGAAGACGCTGAGTTCGTGTTAATATGTGACTTATTACAGTTTCCCCTTTTCTTCATCATGACCTACTCAAATCCGTGGCCGTGGTCAGAGGACACAATAACCAGGGTGTCCTCGAGGATACCGAGCTCCTCAAGCTTCTCGAGGGTGGCCTTGACGGTGTCGTCGAGCTCGAGCAGGTCGCCGAGGGCACGGTCGTAGTCGAGGGAGTGCATCTGCTTGTCGATGGAGGCGGCCTCGGACATGAGGAAGAAACCGTCGTCACCGCCGCGGTTGTGGAGGACCTCGACGGCCTTGAGGGTCATCTCCTTGAGGCCGGGGATGTCGAGAGCAGCGCTCTTGTTACCGGTGGGGTCGTTGGTGAGGGTGGCCAGGTTGTCAGTGAGCACGT
Organism: Colletotrichum sansevieriae; assembly: GCA_026260285.1. Classification (NCBI taxonomy): domain Eukaryota; kingdom Fungi; phylum Ascomycota; class Sordariomycetes; order Glomerellales; family Glomerellaceae; genus Colletotrichum; species Colletotrichum sansevieriae. The sequence goes on from JAOQIF010000014.1 coordinate 80,760, forward strand.
TGCGGTCGAGCCAGACGGGGAGGTTGGACTGGGTAAAGATGCCGAGGGTCTTCTCCTTGGCATCGGCGGCCTCGAGCGAGGTCTTGTTGAGAGCGACGGTGTAGCCCTTCTTAGCGAACTCCTCGTAGTAATCCTTGCCCTGGTAGGAGCCCTTTCCGGCGTAGAATTGCTCGGCACCGCCGCCGAGGTAGACGTCGGGGCCATTTATTTTGGTCCAGGTGTAGTTTGTGACGCCGTTCAGGGCTTGGTCGATGAGAGGTCCGTACATGCTGCGCAAGCGAGTGTGGGCGGTCAGGGCGATGGGAGTGGCATCGGCGATGAAGGCGGTGGAAACCGCACCCCAGGCAGAACCCTGTGTTTGTGTTAGCAGACGTGTTTTTGATGAGATGTCACAACCTTTGACATACCCAGATGCGAGTGAGAAGTTCGACGATGGTCTCGACCTTGGGATCATCAAAAGCGTCGGGGGAGGAGTCAGCGTAGACACCCATGGCGTTCACAGTGCTCTTGTGGCCGGAGTACAGAGCAGATGCAGAGTTGGCCGAGTCGGTGATGTAGCTGTCAATGGAATGCGTCATCTGGTGACCAATGACGGGGAACTTGTCCAGAGCCAGGCTGGTCTGGTACTTTCCGTTGATGCTCTTGTGGCCGAGGAGACGGGCGGCAGTGACCATGTTGGTGGTCATACCATCACCTATGAACTCACTATCAGCAGATTCTTGTATCCATTGAATTCGTGTGTATTCTTACCAATGAAAAAGATGACGTTCTTGGCCTTCTTCTCCGTTGCCAGAGGCCGCACGACCCAGTTGGCGGTGGTGGTCTTGCCGTCGTAGTACTTGAGGGTCACCTCGTAGTTTCCGGGCTCGTACAGGGCGATGTGGCGCCAGATCTTGGATGCCACGTTGACCATGCTCTTCTGGCCGGCATCTTCAGCGAAGAGGTCCTCGTACCAACCAAACTCCCACTTCTCGAGCTTGGGCTCGTCGAGGCCGAAGAACTCGGTCAAGCTCTTGGCCGCGGCGCCCTCCTTGGCGATGGTGACCGTGAAAGCCTCATCGGGGACGCCGTTGTTGAAGGCCTCGGAGCCGTTGACGGGCGCATGGACCTCGACGCGGAGGTCAAAGGCTTGGCCGGGCAGGAAGTCGGACTGGTCGGGCGGGAGAAGGCAGCCCAGGTCCGGGCAGGTTCCGAGTCTCTGGTAGGTCTGCGCCGACACGAGGGACAGCGAGGCAGCCAAGATTGCGAGAGGGCTGAGCTTTGCCATCATGTTGATCCGACCGACGGAATTGTCTATCAACGGAGTCGGGAACAAGGGACGGTGAAGCGTGAGCAGAAGGGACCCGGCCTTGAGGAAAGCTTCCTGCAGCTCGCCAGCTTATATACCCGCCCGCGGCACCACAGAAGGGGAAGAAAAAGTCATCCAATGTCAATTGGGTTCGGGGCAGGATCACCCCGGCCACAGCAGCGGTACCAATGCCATGTTCTCAGTGCATGACGGCATGCATCTGTTGGTTCGCGGATCCTCGCATTCGCGGGCCAAGCCATTGTCGGTGCTCGGGGATGAGAAAGCTGCAGATTGCGTATTGCCGACCTTAGCTGAAGAAACTTTCGACCAACGCGTTGGGGTAGGATTCCGTTGCCTGGGCCCCAGCATGTGCGTGCGATTGGTCGCGAGGGAGGACGGGTAGGCCGATATCACGACGGCTCGGGTGACGAGTTATTGGATCGAGGGAAGCCGAATGCAACTTCACGGCTCATCTTGAGCAAAATAGGCACGTGTTGCGTCGGGCTGAGCAGTCGGCAGCTCGGTCTGTTATTGCCAAGAGTCTTGTCAAGCGCAGCGCGCGGAGGTGATGCCAGGGACAGCAAGAGCAAAGGCCGTGTCGTCGGTCTGTGAATTGGGAACGAAGCCTGCACGCGTGGGGTTACCACAGGCAGAACTTCGAAGAGATGAACGGCGTCATGTGGCGTAGACTTGGCGCTGCAGGTCGAGGACGGACAACATGCCTTTAAAGCTTCTGATCTGTCCTGCGAGCGTCGTGATTCGCCGATGGAACTTCGTCGGTTCGTGGGGCCAGGCACTAAAAGCGACAAGAGAAGCTGCAGGGTGGGAGTCGTAGGCCGTTGTGCTCGACCTCGTGGGCGAATTGATGAACGTGATTGGCTGGTCACCGTGTAAGTCAGGACCAGGGTCTAAGGCGGGGATCTTTTGGGAGGGAGTCAACACTTCATATGAGAGTCTTTTGGGAATTCGTAATCGACGAGATGAAGTCGAAGGATCCCAGATTGCTTGTCAAGGCAGGAAATGCGGGAAATCTCACGAACGGGCGACGGGCGACGTGGAAAGCAAGCCATTCAGAGTCGTCCCTCCCGCGATCGGATGGCGCACGCCAAGACGCGTCGGGTGAGGTCCGAGATAATACTGGGCAAATTGAACTCGCCAAGATTTGCAGAAGCCTTGCTTGACGTTCACGCGTTGCTTTTTCGTCTGAAGCCGTTCAAAAACCCAGTAATAGCATCCACTAGGAAAGGTTGCGGAAACGATAAGAACAACGTGGTTCTGATATTCGACCCTCCTCGTTGGTCTTTGGGTGTGCAGGAGAATACCTTTCGGAAGGTCGATTGCATCCTTTTAGTCATTCTAATAAAAGTTCGGTAGTCGAGATCAGCCCAGAAGCGCGGCTGCAGGCGGTCGGTCGTTTTTGGGAGCCAGGGTTCGGAGACAGCGTAACTAGGCAAGTCGGTCGGCGGCTCGCTCGACGGCTCCAAGAGAGTCGACGGGATGAAAAAGCCCGGCATGGAATGAGGTCGGACGAAGAGAACAATTCCTTTGAGACTGACGAAGTCGAAAGAAGCTCCAAGATGGAAGCCCGCAACCTGCAGTGGAGAACTCTAGGGTCAGTGTCAGATAGACCTTTAACCAGAACGGGTATGTCGGCACCAGAATGCGACCTTGGTTGATGGCAGTTGAAGATGGCCTTGCGTCGCGGCTACCAGTGGCGTGAACACAACTTTCACTGGGGCGTTCTTTTGGATGGATACCCAGAGAACTAGGAGCTCGTACCTAGCTTACCACAGAAGACCTAGCTCGCCCAATTCAGCGGTCGTGATGTGCAAATGGGAAGCAGGTTTCTAGGAGAACGACTTATATTTCATGAACCCTCCAGTCGCACATTTCATCCGGTATATACACCAAGTAATCAGAATCCAACACACAAGATCCAAAGCAAGAGAGAGCTCCCTGTAGATGCAATGCCTCTAATGAAGATGCTCCCCGAGCCAGACATGCCACCGAAAGTCGATGCGTGCAAAGGAGATCTTTCTAAGACTCTAAGTTGTTCGGGTCTCGACAGCTGCTTTGATTGCTGGGAGGAAAAAGAGTCAGCGATGGTGCGGCGACACCAGAGACACACAATACGTACCATCGCAAGTAACTTTGGCGTCTCCAAACAACATGCGCGTTCCAGGCATGTAAAACATGGGATTCGGTACGTCGGCTGCTCCATATTAGCAAGATACTCATCCTTTGTGGGAGCTGCACCAGCAATCTCACCATATCCACTGGCCATGCCTCTCTTCATCACAATGACCTGCTTACTCTTCCACGCCTGCAGCACGGGCATGCCAGCAATCGGGCTACCTGGCTCCAGGGCGATAGGGTTTACAGTGTCGTTCGCGCCAATTACGAGGGTGACATCAGTGTCATTGAAGTCGTCGTTGATCTCGTCCATTTCTAGGACAATGTCGTACGGCACGCTCGCCTCTGCGAGGAGGACGTTGCATTGTCCGGGCATACGACCGGCCACGGGATGAATGGCGAAGCGAACGTTGATGCCCTTGGCGCGGAGCATGCTAGTTATCTCGCTGATAGCATACTGGGCTTTAGCGACGGCCATTCCGTAGCCCACGACTATGATGACGTTTTCTGCGTTGACGAGCGCTTCGGCTGTATCTTCGACGTTTGTCTGCGTCACAGCGCCTTCCATCTTGTAGTCTGACGGCTGTGGTGCCGATATACCGCCAAAAAGGACATTTGTCAGTGAACGGTTCATCGCGACGCACATGATATACGACAGGATAGAACCAGACGTTCCGATGAGTGCTCCAACGGTGGTCAAAAGAGGATTGTCCAACATGAAGCCTTCTGCCACAAGAGCAAACCCGGAGTAGGCGTTCAGCACCGTAATGACGACCGGCATATCCGCGCCGCCAATGGCTGCGGTTGTGGTGTAGCCCTTGATGAAGGAGAGAAGGGTGTTCGCCGACAATGCCGCTGCGGCGATCATTGGCGAGCCAGGTGCCATTGTAACAAAGGCGCCCATGGTGGCAATGTTTGCCGTGAGCATACCAGAGTTCACAACATGTCTTCCAGGCAGCATGAGTGGCTTGGAAGACATCCTCCCTGCGAGCTTGAGGAACGCGACGATGGATCCTGTGAAGGTAATACCACCAATAAGAACGCCCAGATATCCGGTAACAAGATGCAGTGTCGAAATGTCGTCGATGTGTGCCATCACGCTTCCGATAGACGTCAGCACGGCAGCCAGGCCAACAACAGAGTGAAGTGCCGCCACGGTTTGAGGAAGGTCCGTAGGAGTGATGCGTTTGCCGATGAGAAGACCAGCGATACCTCCAATGGCTGCAAGAGCACCAAATTGGGTGAGCACTTCGGGAGAGAAGCCGACGGCCAGAAGCGATGCCAACACGCCAGAGCCGACTCCAAGCATGCCGAGCATATTGCCCATGCGAGCTGTGGATTGCGATGCTAAACTGGAGAGAGAGCTGATGCAAAGGACAGAGCTGACGGCGTAGCCCGCCTGAACCAGGCCCGCAGCACCGGTAGCTGCCGCGGCAACGTATCCTCCGCCAAACAATGCGGCAGGGATGGCGTAAAGCCATGGGTAGTCGGGAGGATCGGTCGGTCGCTTGAACATGTCAAGCATGCGCTTAGTGATGACAAAACCGCCAGACACGTTGACAAAGGCGAGGAGGACGGAGAGTGCGCCAAGAACTTGGGGGAGGGTTTGCGGGAGATATCCGCCGCCGAGGACGAATAGGCCACCGATTCCGACCATTCCTGTGTCTTGTAAGCTTCATCAATAGACACGTTACGGACGTGACGTACCCGAGATAGCATTTGTCACACTCATAAGGGGCGAGTGTAGGGCGGGGGTAACTCCCCAGACGACTCTGTAACCGATTAAGGAGGCGAGGGCGAAGGTGAATGCGTTGCCCATGAACAGGGGGCCGGTCATCTTTCCAAGCGCGAGCGCAGTTCCCATACCTGCTGTGACGGTCGCAACTTCACGGGATGTCTTTTGGAATGGCGTGAGAGCGGCGACCTCAGCCTCCTTAGCTACAGGCTTAGGTTGAGCAGGGGCTGGAGGCGGTGCTGGTCGAGGTGCGGGAGGAAGGACATCTCCCTTCCGTGTTACGATGGCGCCTCGAACAACTTCATCAGAGAGGTCGATACCAAACTCCTTGTCCTTGGGAGCCATAGAGAGCAAGAATTTGGTGATGTTGTTGGAGTACAAAGTCGAGGATTGGGTCGGGAGCCTAGAGGGCAGGTCGGTGTAACCTATAGGACAGTGAGCTGAGAACCCCAAAACAGGACTGATCGCAACAGCTTACCGATGATCTTGACATCCTTGTACACGTACAGCTCACCAGGTCGGGTCTTTTCACAATTGCCACCGGCCTCAGCCGCTAGGTCAACAACTACGGAGCCGGGCTTCATGATTTCGAGCATTGCCTTGGTAATCAGCTTGGGGGCAGGCCTTCCGGGGATCAGAGCCGTGGTAACAATGATGTCGACCTCGCGAGCTTGCTCTGTGAAGAGCTTCATCTCGGCCTCGATGAACTCTTTGGACATCTCTTTGGCATAACCACCAGCTCCTGAACCATCTTCCTTGATATCGACCTCTATGAACTCGGCACCAAGCGACTGCACCTGCTCTCTAGCTGCGGGACGCGTGTCAAAGCCTCGCACAATGGCTCCGAGTCTCCTAGCGGTTGCAATCGCACTGAGACCAGCTACACCGGCGCCGATGACGAGAACCTTGCAGGGGGGCACCTTGCCAGCAGCCGTGACCTGACCCGTTAAGAAGCGTCCAAAGTTGTTCGAAGCCTCTAGAACGGCCTTGTAACCAGCAATGTTGGCCATTGAGCTGAGAGCGTCAAAGACCTGAGCGCGTGAAATTCGGGGAATGAGATCCATTGCGAAGGAAGTCGCCTTCTGCGCCGCGAGCTTCTCGACGATTGGCTTGTTCTGCGCGGGTTGCAGGAAGGAAATAATTGTCTGGCTCTCCTTCATGAGCTCGATCTCTGCGGGGATTGGCCCGCGGACCTTGAGCACGATGTCAGAGCCGGACCAGACCTCGTTGGCATTGTCCACGATTGTTGCGCCGGCGGTGTCATAGGCGGCATCTGGTAAGTCGGCCTCAACTCCGGCGCCACGCTCGACGAGGACTCTGGAGAAGCCCTTCTTGAGCAATAGGGCTACATTTTGCGGAGTCAACGCGACGCGGCGCTCATTCAAGTAAATTTCCTTTGGCACGCCAACGGTAAGCTTGCTGTATGGAACTGTCTGCGGTTCCACAACCGTAGAGTAGGTTGCAGTTGCCACAGAACCCGGTCCGGAGACAACGGAAGCATGGCGGACGAGTTGCAGGGGCTTCGAGACAGCCGGGACGAGGGCTTTCGTCTGGCGAGCTCGCGCATGACTGGAATGCCACTTTCGCTGGCCTTCAACGGCGACAAGAGCCGGCGCGACTTCTTATGCGGGGTAATCAGAATCCAGTGCATAGTAATTGAGTCCGCCCGTTGCTTGGTGCCGGATAGAACGACTTACCCAGACCAACCGGCCAGGCGCGCGGGACGAGCCGTCCGGAAGCGCGGGAGGAGCATAGAATGGCGGCCAGAGCTGGCCGGAGAACGGAAAGGTTCACCATAGTGAAGGCTGAGTTTCTGGCACGCAGGCTAACAAGGCCGGGGGCGGCGACAAAGCTGCGCAGCGCCTTCTCATCTGTCGCTGCTACTGCCGAGGGATCGACAGCCTTGACAGACGGCGCGAAGCTCGTGTTTTTGGTGGCGGTCGCGTGAGGAGCTACAGAATTGTTGTAGAAGGGAAATAGAAGACACGAAGAAGGGGGGGAAGGAAGGAAAAGGTTAGAGTTGGCATTGGCTTTGCGCCCGAGGAAGGACAAACAACGGCCTTGTCCTGTGTCACGTTATTACTACCGCGTCTCGTCATGCCCCTCATCCCAGTCCTTCCGCCCTCATCACCTCCAGTCTTTGACCTCCTCTTCCCCGCGCATCCGGATCCTTGTTCTCTCCCGCCCCGTCAACTGTGCCTGGTCTTCGACGGGAGTGCAGGATCGATCAAGTGTGTTGCAGATGTCGCAGCAGAAGCTACAAGCTCCTCCAATCAATGCCTAATTGGATGCTTGGGGGCAGTCGCCAAGGTGGTCACCCCGCTCCGAGCTCTGCGCGCTCAGGTTGTTCTGCCTCATCCCCTTTTCATGGGTAAAATAACCGGATAGAAGAAAACACGGTCACGGAAGTTGTGCAAGGCAACCCTAGACGAATAGCTAGAGAAGCGCCAATTGTCAAGAAGTGCAGCAGAGACCGCAGTGTGGTGGTAGTAGCGGTAGTGGTGGTGGTGGTGGTGTGTATGTGCAACAGCAGCGTGTGCGGTCCGTATGAGCTCTAAGCGGGATGGTGTGAGGTGTTGGCGGAAGTGGCCTGCTGCATGCTTCCGTGCAGGGAAGAAGTCACCTCGAGTGCACCCTGGACCCGCTTCTCCTGTGGGGGGTGTGGGGTTGTAGACACTTTTTTAGTGCAAACATGGCGCTGCGGCAGGGCAGCACGGTTATGTTCCCCGCTATCCAAGCAACCGATAAGCCGTCGATAAGCCCGACGAAGCTCTGGAGCGAGCACCGCTTGCCCAATTCCACCAACCATGCAACACCTATCTATGTACACTCGTCTCAAAGATGATGAACGGGTAAAGATTTCATGGGGTATGATGCCGCTCTGGCTGTGAAAGATCACTCCTGTGCCCTTCCTTATCCCGTGCTCGTGACCGCGTGCCATCGCGAAGCGGAGAAGCTGCAGCAGCTGGTCTCCTGTGTCCGAGGGTAGGTATCCGCGTCTTCCGTGCTTCCTTCTCGTGCCCTGTCGCTCTTGTCTTGGATTTCCATGCAAGTGTCCTGGGAGATTTCCTATCAAATAGAACGCCCCTGGTCTTCATATGTGCCTTCGAACTGACTGACGACACATTATGCCCACTAGACTTGGTCCAGCCTGATGACGAGTTCTTTCCATGCCCCAGGTGAGAGCGGTTGTACTAAGATGCGCATCCGCATTTAGGCTTCGAGAAATACACGTTGACTAGCTCGGGCTCAGGGAGGGTGGGCGGTTGCAAGGTGCGGCAGAAGATGGGGGAGCCAACGTAGCTGCGACATGAGGTAGGTGCTGTTGGAGAAATAGAAAAAGGAAAATATTCTTCAGCTGGATTGCACCAATGCGACACTGGCGGTTTTCTGCATCCAACTTCCCGAATTGGAGAAACCAGCACGCGTGGATGCCTGAGCGAAGTACCATCTGCAATGAGTTGGATGGCATTTCTGAAAACTCATGGCCTGGGAGTATACCACGTTTATGTCCTCGCCTGAACGATGGACTCGGTTTGTGGCCCCTGAAACCCCGGCTTCTATCTTTCTTTTGTGTGAAAACCTGACACGCTTGGGATGATTCCATGCGGCGTTTTATACCGCCACAGCCCGTTTTCGACCACATGCAAATTGGGCAAAACCCAAAATCTCATTGCAAAAACGACGTATCGTCGTCTTCCACGAGCCCCATCATCTGCTGGTTGCTATAAAACCAGTCCTCCAACTGCGAAGCATTCCCCATCCACATCATCTGGTTGAGGGCCCCGCCGGGTCCGACCGGGTTCACCCCGTCCTCCAGCGACCCCATCGCCTCCGAGGTCCCACTTTCTCCCGACTGCCGGTCCGCCGGTCCGCGCAGCCCCGCCGGCGGGAACCCGAGCGCTGCGAGGGACTTGTCCATTTCCTGCGCAGTCTGCGCCTGCTCTTATGTCTGCGCATTATTTCGCATCTGGACGTACCGGAACGCCACGTTACATAGAATCTGGAATAGCCGACACCGCCTGGCCGACGCCTCTGTGAACTCTTTGGCGGCCTGGATCGATGCCACAAAGGCTTGTAGGTGGGCTAGATCTGCCGCGTCGCTGGTTTCCACGACCTGACAGAATATGACGACGAACAGTACGAATGGCGCGAAGACGATTGTCCTTTCATGGTTAGTTTTGAGCACGTTCTGACGGGGCAGACAGCACTCACCAGTTCATGTACCTGGGGAAAAGGTAGTAGCCGTCCTTGGCCATGATTTCCATACAGTCCTGATGTCTCTCAAGAGTTGCCCTCGCCGCATCAATTCATTCGGTACTAAATGTTGTTGGAGACCCAGCGGGTGATGGCACAGCCCGGTGAATGATTGTTAACAGGGACAACCGCAATACCTCGTCCGAGACGTTGGAAAAGTTCATGGTATTTTCTCCGACAGCTTCGATAGCTGTTTGTAAATACTGCGACTACTCAAAAGTCAGACTCGCAGCGCACTCGGCTCTCATCTCTAATCACACTTACATGAGTTTCTTGCGTGCGTTCCGTCACGCGCTGGAGCTCGACCGCCAGGCCACGTGCGCGGCCTTCGCGAACCGAAGCGGGTTGCGATATCGCCTCAGGACTGTACAATTGCTCATAAGTCTGGCCCTGAATATTCGAGACAATAATCCATAGGCGGAAGTAGCTCATCAGAGCGCCATGGATCTTGCTTGAAATAGACGGATATGGAACGGTGACGTCGTAGTCCTGAATCGCGGACGGTCGACCCAAGCGGAGGGACAAGCTCTTATCGATGAAGTAGACAGGCCAAAAGAGGAAGATCTCGTAGTCTTCGTCAACCCGGTTGCCGCTCTTGACAGAAGCTATTCGGTGATATCTAAGACTTGGCAAAGTTGAGCCGCTGCACAGTTCAGAGTCCATGCTAGGGATGGCTTGGCTACTTCGACGGCGTCATAGGACTGTGCTATGTTAGTGTGAATATCGTGTCACGAGTGGATTAGACTGCTCACCCCGAAGAGCAAAGCTACTATCATGTCCATGGTGGCCGGTAGGTGTAGCGGAAGATTCGCGAGTGCAGTTTCGAGGTTGTCACGGCACAAGGCGCTCATCTTGGTGTATTCTTCCTTCTGCTGCTCCGTAATCTTTGATGACATGCCCATGTCCAAGTAAAGAGCCTCAAGACCAGCGTTCACGATGATGAACTCGGCTTCATTGAACTTGGTAGGGGCAAAGTAAACTCCAAGAGCCAAATCTGTAAAGTGGTCTAGCCGAAGGAAGTTCTTGACCACTCCAGACCAAGACTGCGTTGAGCTATTACAAGTCAGTCGATTCATTGCACATGAGCTGAAAGAAACGCAATTGGCAGAGTTATCTTTCCCATCACACATAATGCCGACGGCAGACTGTACCGAGGGCATCTCGCAGTCACTAAAGGTAGGCCGTCGCAAGATCCTGCCATGGGAATAAGTGAGCTCGTGAGCAGCAGGCTGTTGCTTGAGTGCCTCAACGAGTGAGTGGAGGGCGTCGACTGTCTCCCGCATCTCAAGGACCGATGCACCGTCACCGACGGTCTATGAGGTCGATCTTCTTCTCGCTAAACGGAAGAGGACCATTGAGGACAAGGATCGGTTTTGAAGGATACGATGAGATGATCCACTCACTATTGGAGAGTAATAAGAATGCGAGTTTTCTTTTCCTTGGGCTTAAGTCCGGACGTATTTTTGCACTCGATGCCGGCGTGTTGGCAATAGGCGCAGGGGGTCTCTCTATCACAACGGATCTGGGGAGGCTCATGGGATCAGCTTCACGTGCCCAATGAGTGGCTTTCAGTGACATAACAGCTATTAAGGCTACACCAGAGGACTAGGGGGTGAGGTTGGTTGGGGGGTTTATCTGAATTACCTTGCGGGCACGGCAAGCATCGCACGGCAGACTGTGTTAGCTCAAGCCCCTCATAAGATAGATGACTCTACCGTGAAAAGTCGTACCGCACGTTTGATGAGCAGAGAAGAGTTTGATGGCCCTGCGGAACCACTCGCTCCAGCGCCAGCAGCAGACGATTCAGCGCCCATGTTGGCCGGCTGGATGAGGGAGAGGCTATTCACTTTTGCTGTAAAACGACTCAGATACAAGGGGGTCTTCTAGAAGCCAGCAGAGGGGATAAGTGAGCGACGAAGATGCCGAGCCGAAGCCCAGGAACGAAAAGAGCGGAAGGTGGAGGCCGAGAGCAGGCTCGAAGGGCGGTACAGTCGGGCTCCGAGCAGGGTAGGAAGAGTGGATGTAGCAGCTCGGAACTCAACAATGAGTTCGGGGACGAAGGCGCGGTCTGGAGGCGTTCTTTGAGGCCCTACGTAGAAATAGATGCGGAGCGCGCGGGGCCCGTAAGCGAAGCCGTTACGGGTCGACGCCGCCAGGCTGTGAACGGGATGCCGGCGGCTGTACAGTCTCTGGACTACCTTAACCAAGTAGACTCCGTAAGAGAGGCTGAGGGCCGGCCAACGTAAGGCTTAGAGGTAACTGCACGCTTCGTATATACACTTCGAAAGGGATGAGCAAACGGCTGGAGAAGAAGAGGCACTTGGAGCAGTTCATATGGTTGGTGTGAATGGGGAGAAAGTTGTTACAAGCAACCAGGAACAAAGCTGAACTGGTCAATTTTTGCGATGTATCGCTCTGAGCATCAAAAAAACCGCCAGTCTAATGACCGCCCTCGTAATAAAGTACCAAGCACCAAAAACTGGTCAATTTTTAGCAATTAAGCTTCAAAGTCCCCTGTGACAATGGACCTTTCATGGACCAACCAAGCATAAAGGTAGGCAACAGCCCAATCGTCCAAGGTAAATCCCTGGGCCCCTTACCCCGGACTGACTGCAGTGGTAAAGTGCCTTGAAGAACCGAGACTGGGGCACGGGCTTATCCGATGCTACAAGTACCGTGTGATTCGTCAGTGTGAGAATGGTAGAGCTGAAGATCCCGCTTTCGCAGCCATTCTTCTTGTGCTACGATGCATCTTCAGGCTTATTCCACTGGCAACTCCAAGGGTCACCCCCCACTGTCATGGACAAATGATTTACGAAGAGTCCGTTCCATGTTACCAGTGTCTCGTCTACTCTACCAAAAAACCCGGGCCTCCCACTGTTGTCGGTTCGGATATATTTGACTACCTCTCTTCCTGCCTCTGTCCCTCAAGTCCGGAGCCGATGACAACAGCAGCTCATGTCAAGCTGCGTAGCGGCAGCTACTACCAAAGTATGCTTTAGCAACAAAAGCCTCTCCTAAATATCTCGGCTGGACACAACTGCCCTAGGCGGCTTAGCTCTTTGGCCTACATGAACTTCATGCAGTACATCAATAATCAGAAGCAAAAGCAGAGAGGCAGCAAAGGCGGCGGAAGTGTTCCCCCGTTCCGCTCACCTGGATCCTCACCCGAGTGCGAAGTCTCGCACTCGTCGTTGCGTCTCACGTAATGTCGGGATGCTTGGGAAAAGGGAGTCACCGTCATCAGTTCTGACCACGCGTTCAGTCAGGTCGTTCCCAAAGTTTTGGACGCGACGAACCATTTTGACACTGCTGATTGTCCGCAAGTCCGCAGGTCCGCAGGGATAGGCTTCAGCAAGGTGCGACTCCCGCGCCCCGAGAAGCCCGCCGCCCGACGCTGTGGGATATCGGACAGAGCGCCCCTCGGCCCCCGCTGCGAGCTCGCCAAGCACTCACAGGCCAATCACATCGGTCGGCCGCGGCCGGGTCCTGCAGGAGGACCCACTCTCCCGGCTCAATGACGGCGGCCCGCTGGCGCGTTAAGGGTCGTGGTGCCTGCAATGACGGAAGCTTGCGACTCCCGTGATTTCGGACCATCAGTCGCAAAATACTTGGTGTATTCGCAAAGGCCAAGCCCAAAGATGCGCAGATGCCTTCGAGAAAGCCTCCGGAAAACAATGTCTCTGGTATCTTTGAAGTGTTGAGACGCCACCAGCTGCCTTATAAAACTGGCTTCCGTCCGTTGTTTCTTCAAAGTTGCCTACCCAAAAACTTGGGACCCTTGCTTCTCCAACTGAAAAGGAAGGCAATTCAACATCTCGACGTCACTAAAAGTCAAAGTCCGCCACCGAAAATTTCCCATTCTACGCGGTTCGCGATAACGGACCGAAACCCCCGGGAATATGAGGGCCGAACCCGAAAAGAAGGAACAGAGCCCGGCGGAGGACCTCGCGGTCACGGAAAGCTCGCCGGCCGAGGCCGTGAAAGACGAGGGCGGCGCCTTCAAAGCCTATCTGGTATGAGCCGACACAGATCCGTCAAACGGCAGGAACTGGGGATTCGAGTTGCTGCTAACACCAAATCAGAGGATATTCACGTATGGAGGACCTTTCGAACGTGCTCTACAAGCAGTTGCCATTGTATGCGCAATCGGCTCCGGCGCGGGAATCGCTCTCCAGAACTTGATCTTTGGTAGCTTTGTCACTACCATTCAGGACTTCACCACCAGACAATCCACCCCTTCTCACTTCCGCGACGAGGTCTCAAAACTCGCGTAAGTCCTGCATCATCTACCCCCCAAAGAAAAACATAAATTTCAAACTAACCCCGCTAGCCTCTACTTTGTCTACCTCGGAATCGCAAGATTCGCCCTCGCCTACGGCTACATTTCTCTGACCACCTTCTCCGCCTACCGCATCACGAGAAACATCCGACACAAGTATCTCCACGCCGCGCTCCGACAAGAGGTCGCCTTCTACGACTTCGGCACCGGCGGCTCCATCGCCACCCAGGCCATCTCGAACGGACGCCTGATCCAAGCCGGAATCGCAGAAAAGCTCGCCCTGACGTTCCAGGGCCTGGCCGTTTTCGTCACGGCCTTCATCGTGTCCTTCATCACGCAATGGAAGCTTACGCTCATCGTTCTCGGCATCGCGCCCCTCATTCTGGTTGTCATGGGCGTCGCCTCGGCTTATGAGGCCGCCATCGAGACCAAGATCCTCGATACCTACGCGCAGGCGGGCTCATTTTCGGAGGGCATTCTTTCGAGCGCTCGTACGGTGCACGCTTTTGAGATTCGCTCGAGGCTGGTGCAGAAGTTTGACAAGTTCCTCCAGGATGCGCACAACCTAGGGAAGAAGAAGTCTCCCCTCTTGGGTATTTTGTTCTCGACCGAGTACTTTGTCATCTACGCGGGATTTGCCTTGACCTTTTGGCAGGGTGTTCACATGCTAAACCGTGGCGAGATCACTGAGTCTGGTGACATTTTCACGTAAGTTTAATTCAACCCAGCGGACACCACGTTCAAAAAGCTGACTTCGTCTCAGCGTTCTCTTGTCTGTCGTGATCGGCACTACCAGTCTCACCATGCTGACGCCGTACATCATCGAATTCACTCGCGCTGCTTCGGCCGCCGCTCAGCTTTTCAAGCTCATCGACAGAGCCTCCGACATCGACCCCTTCGACAGGTCTGGCGATCAACCGAAGGAGACGGTTGGAGTGGTCGACCTCGAGAACGTCAGCTTCGCGTATCCGACTAGACCGGGAGTCACGGTGTTGGAAAACTTCTCTCTGCGAATCCCCGCCGGGAAAGTCACTGCTCTCGTTGGCTCCAGCGGCTCCGGCAAGAGCACCATCATCGGTTTGATCGAGCGCTGGTACAACCCCAAGGCAGGCACAATCAAGCTCGACGGCAATCCCATCGATCGTCTGAACCTCAACTGGCTCAGGAAGAATGTCCGACTTGTTCAACAGGAGCCAGTTCTGTTCCAAGGCACAGTTTTCGACAACATCGTCAATGGCTTGGTGGGAACCGAATGGGAAAACGCACCACGAGAGGAACAAATGCAACGCGTGCAGGAGGCCGCCAAGGTAGCCTTTGCCCACGACTTCGTCTCACAATTACCTGAAGGATACGACACCATGATAGGCGAGCGTGGAGGCCTCCTTTCGGGCGGACAAAAACAACGCGTCGCCATCGCCCGCAGCATCATCTCGCAGCCCAAAGTCCTCCTCCTAGATGAGGCCACTAGTGCTCTCGACCCCCACGCGGAAGGCGTTGTTCAACAGGCACTTGACAAAGCCTCTGAAGGCCGCACTACGATCACTATCGCACACAAACTGGCAACAATTCGCAAGGCAGACAACATTGTAGTTATGAACAAGGGCAAGATCGTTGAGCAGGGCACTCACGAAGGACTTCTCAAGCAGGACGGCGCTTACAACCGTCTTGTGAAAGCCCAGAACTTGTCCGTACCAGAGGAGGGATCCGTTACCGAGATTGAAGGAGACGACGATGACTCTACGCCTGAGGAGGACATGAAGATGACGAAGACCGTGAGCCGCTACCGGACCGCTGATCAGACTCGCATGGAGGCACAGAAGGAACGCGACAACTACGACCACCACAAGCACCGAGGTCTCATCAGCGTTGTCATTCGAATGTGTCGCGACACCCCTGAGCTCACGTGGGCCTACCTCTTTACCGTCATTTCTGTCGTTTTCTCAGGTAAGTATGCGGATACAAATCTATGTGTTCATAACTGACGTGTTGGTAGCTGGCGCGTTCCCGGGCCAATCGCTGATCATCGCCAACCTCGTCGATGTCTTCACTCTCACGGGATCGGAGATGATTAAAAAGGGCAACTTTTACTCACTGATGTTCTTTGTGCTTGCCCTCGGTGTATTAGTGTGCTACTTTGCTATGGGCTGGTCGACAAACATCATTGCACAGGTACGTTTCCTAAACCAGACTCTTTGATCTATCACAGACTCTTTGATCTATCAACCTCGTCCTAACACTGAGCAGGGTCTTAATCACAAACTTCGAAAACAAGCACTCAACGACTTCCTCAGACAAGACCTCCAGTTCTTCGATCGCGCCGAGAACAACACCGGTGCCCTCGCAAGCAGACTCGAATCCAACCCGCAGTCCATCTTGGAGCTCATGGGTTTTAACATCGGCCTTATCCTGATCTCGACCCTCAACGTCGTGGCTTGCAGTATCCTGGCCATCGCAACCACATGGAAACTTGGCTTGGTCGTTGTTTTTGCCGGACTTCCGCCTCTCGTGAGCTCTGGCTATATAAAGGTTCGCCTCGACGCCAAGCTCGACAACAGCACTTCAAAGCGTTACTCTGCCAGCGCAGCGATTGCTTCAGAGTCGATTACGGCTGTTAGGACTGTCTCGTCCTTAGCCATTGAGGAATCGGTCTTGAAGAGGTACACGAATGAACTCGACAACGCCGTCCGAGCTTCGACAGCGCCGTTGTTCATCATGACAATCGCTTTCGGTCTGACCCAGTGCGTCGAATACTTCTTCATGGCCCTCGGCTTCTGGTAAGCATCTTCCAAATTTCTTTGACCTGGACCTCACTAACAGCGAGACAGGTACGGCTGCCGACTCCTTTCTTTTGGCGAAATCAGCATGTACCAGTTCTTCGTCTCCTTCATGGGCACGTTTTTCTGCGGCCAGGCGGCCGCTCAGCTCTTCCAGTACTCCAGCAGCATGACCAAAGGCATCAACGCTGCTAACTACCTGTTCTGGCTCCACGACTTGCAACCCACCATCCAGGAGACACGAGACAACCACGATAAGGCCCCGAAGGCGGGCCGGTCTCTCGATTTCGAGCACCTTCGATTCTCATACCCCCTGCGTCCCGACGCTCAAGTCCTCCGTGGCGTCGATCTCGAGATCAAGAAGGGCCAGTTTGTCGCCCTCGTAGGCGCCTCCGGCTGCGGCAAGAGCACGATGATCGCCATGCTCGAGCGCTTCTACGACCCCACGACCGGCACGATCCGTATCGACTGCGACGCCCTCTCAGATCTCAACCCGCGCCTTTACCGCCAGTTTGTTGCTCTGGTGCAGCAAGAGCCCACTCTTTTCCAGGGCAGCATTCGCGAGAATATCGCGCTGGGCATCGACTCCGACTCCCTCACCGACGTCCCAAACGCTCAAATTGAGACAGCCTGTCGTGCGGCGAACGCCTGGGACTTTGTCTCTTCGCTCCCCGAGGGCCTGGGTACGCCGTGCGGCAGCAGCGGTATGCAGCTGTCCGGTGGCCAGAGGCAGCGCATTGCGATCGCTCGGGCTTTGATCCGCAATCCTAAGATCCTGCTGCTCGACGAGGCGACGAGTGCTCTGGACACGGAGTCGGAGAAGGTCGTGCAGCGGGCGCTCAACGATGCCGCTAGGGACGGAGAGAGGATCACGATTGCTGTTGCGCATCGGCTGTCTACCGTCAAGGATGCGGATATCATTTGTGTGTTCTACGGGGGTAGGATTGTGGAGAAGGGGACGCATGCGCAGCTGGTTGCCAAGGGCGGCATGTACAAGCAGATGTGCGAGGCGCAGAACCTCGAGTAGAAGTCGTCTGCGGGGTATCATTACTGACGCTGAGACTGGAGACGAGTTTTTTTTTTTTTTTTTTTTTTCGAGATGTGCATGGCGTTGGGTGGGTTCATTGTACAATAAGAGGCATTACTGCTCAGCTCAGGTCCTCGCAGAACTAACTATAGAGTCTAGATTTCAATGTTCAACCACTTGAAGACCACATCCCTCGTACATGTACCCCTTTATGTCTTGCTCTCCTGCGGGAGAGGAAATTGAGGCCTTCATTGTCGAGATTCATGATACCTGAGAAATTCGCCGTGGTCCGCTGACCGTGTACTGCCTGTCGTTGTTTACCTGGATCTGACAGATGGCCGACTGGCAAACTCTTACCGCGGCAATTTCCTCGCGTTTCCACAGTCTCCCGCAACCTGCTGCCATAGAGTATGTCCGTCCACAGGCGCTCTTTATCGTTGGCTGGGCAGGTCAGACAGCTCCTGCCTGCTGAGCCCAAGGGAATGCGATTCTTTCATTCAGCCTTCGGACCCAACTCCGCACCCGATCTAACCTCAGAGATGAGGTCTCTCTCTGCTACCTTCGCCGGGTGGATTACATGGTATAATGGTCCTTGTTGACAATACGACAGACGCAATTTGAAGTTTCGCTGGGATTCTATCCTAGCGCCTGAGTGTTCAGCTTCGATCCCCACCCGAGCTCTTCCTTTTTTTTTTTCCAACTGTTGTGTTTCTTCCCTATGCTCTGTTTTCTATAGCTCTGTCAGTATATGGATGTCGTTTATGTGAAAGAGAAGATCGCTTGAAGCAATGGCTACGCAGGAAACGGGTTCTCTCTAAAGGAAACCGCAAGCGCTCGAAACTCAAACCTGACTGGTCATTGTTTCCAATAGCCGGAAGAGACACCATAATTCTATGCTAGGTAGGCTTTCGGTCTGAGGAAAATTTGGTTTAGGCATTGGAACCGAACCGAGGCGCTTTTCATCATACTCGGATTTGCTGGCAACGATTATAACGGATGGATTCAGCGAGCCCTGAGCTCACAATCTTCTTCGTTGAAGGGGGCCATATCAACAATCCTTGGCTCGTGAATCAATGGTTATGACATCAGGGACCAGCTCGAATGATATTGTTTGTGGTTGCCTGGGATGATGCGAAGGTGTGTCAGTGGTAAAGTTTCCCTACATCGATCGAGCCACTGAGCAACGCAATGAATTGTCGAGTTTTGAACTCTTACGTAAAATGATGATAGATAATGTAGAGATCTAATCATGATTGTTTGCCTTTGAGGGCGAAGACGTTCAAGGCGAAAGAATTTCAACAAACTCCTGACTTGGTGCGATGACAGTCACCATCCTCCACTGCATTGAAATCAAGGCTGCATTCAGCAGCAGCAACAACTTCTCGGTGCTAGAGATCACCTTTTGATATAGGCATATTTCACTCGGTAGCCAGATTCATTATAGGAAACCTGTTGGGCATAATACACACAACCATCTAAACGCATTCCCAGCATACTCCGTGCGCTTGGCCCTACTCAGTCAGGTCTCTCTGTACGCCTACCTAGGTCGTGTTAGTTGCGTAATACCTTGTCGCAAGCACGATGTGCTCTTCGCTGAGCAGCAGGAAATCCATAAAGATCAATCAAAAGTTAGTGTTTCGCAGTCGGCTTCAACCGCAACCCTTGACGGTTCATATGGCCTATACCTCCACAAGGATTAAAAACGTTAGCGTGTTACTTTGACCCACAACATAACCGCACAAATCCCGAATAGCTGATGTTTTTTGGAGCATGTTCCTCCTATAGAATATTAGGTGCAAGGGACATAGTTATGACGACCAAAGCCTGGATAATTTTGCCACATGATGTCTTTTGTAAACATAGGTTGTTAGGTAAGTGAAGGGGGACTTCTGCATATCATACCTGAGATAGTTAGTATGGGACGACGCTAACGTATTTAATCCTTGTGGAGGTATAGGCCTCGTTGAAGTCGTGAATCGTCACGTCCCGCAAGGAGGCGAGTCAAACCAAACTCTCAAGCCCTCAAAGCTTGATTCCAGGGCAGAGGAGTGCCACCGCAAAGGAATGAAGAAATGACCCCGTAATATTCCGTTCAGACCCACCGCAACGCCGCCATTAAACCCGTCTTCCCAAACCCGGCGTCGGAGGCCCACCTCCGAAGCCCCCCACCCGTCCCGACTGGATTTTCCGGAACGTTGATGCGCATTGACATGGGAGAACCCGGCACCATCAAATTGACGCCCTCGACTCTGTAGGTTAGCTCTTGTCTTCTCCCGAAATTTGACACCAACGAAAAGAATGTCATCTCTCAAACAGCATCTGGAATTTGGTCTCGATCTGCAGCTCGCTTCATCTGTCTGTCTTCGACAGCAAGCTTTTCACTAAAATATTACATGCTTCGTCTCCTATACAACCCCAGAGTCTCAGCCTCCAAATGCCGTCCACTCATCTTCGCCCTCCCCAACCAGAGGCGGTGTATGTTGTGTTCTCGAGAGGGGAGAGAAAGAGAGAGGGGGGGGAAAAAAAAAAGGAAAAAAAAAGTGGATGTAGTAAACGAGACGCAGGTGAATTACTTGTTACATGGTGGTCTCTTCTTTCCTTGTACCGTCTTCCTCCATCATCAGGGAGACCCCCGGAAAAACAACAAATGGGTTGGCCATATCAAGGTAGTGGTTTAGTTGAGTCCAAAAGTGATGAAAAAAGGAAAAATTGTGTGACAAAAGCAAGTTTCGCTGCCCCAGTTCCTCGTCGGAGCAGGTGAAACAGCCGTTACGCCTGGAAACGAGACGGTCTTTCTCTCCGACCTCCATGATTGCTTCTAGCTTTCATGGCGAGGAAAGCTGAGAATAATCAGTGAGAGGAGAGAGCCCCGCCAACCCAAGATCCTAAAATGCATCTGATCCCGCCTTCAACCAGCCCCACCGTTCCCTACCAATCTTTGAGAAGAAGAGTCGAACAGATGTGCAATGCCAATTGCAATTGTGGGAGGAATTTGTGGGATATGTGTAAAGTGTGTGAACGCGCGGCCAGACTGGTGAATGGTGATGCTGTGATGAGGCTTTCGCAGCCTTATCGGTGACAAATGAAAAGAGTAGTCCGGGTTGATAATCGGATTATTCCCGGAAATTGAGCTCATGGTGCTCCATGCAATCTGAAAATCTCAAAGTCAAGGCTTGTGTGGTGACCGTGTTTCGGACGTTGTGCACTCCGCTAGACGAGGAGAATCCAGTGACCCGGCCTATGGGGTTCAGCAGGATATAGAAGGTCGTAAAGTACGTAATGGGTCATGATCCATTAGATATGTGCGACAGCCGAGTTGAACGAAAGGTGATGTGAAGCCGGATAGTGCCGGGAGGGTCCCATGAAAGCCAGAGCGACGGACTGGCGCAGCGGATGAAAATCAGCAGGATTGGTAGAGCAACAGCGGCTCTCCCACATTTTCGATCTCTGGGATGGTGCACTTCAGGTCAAAGGCCTTGGACAGGACAATTTTGAAGATCTGAGGCGGGTTAGTCACCGTAACAGCGCAGGTCACTTAGCTCTGCTTACCTTCTGCACGTTGATACTATGACTTGTGCTGGAGAAGATCAAAGCTGCGCGCATGGCCTTTGCGAAGCGACGGGCCTACACAGTGTCAGTCATCTAGCCGTTTCTGGGATGCGACTGCGACTACCACCTACCTGATTGGAGATCTCTTCCTGGTCTTCCCTGGGAAAGTTGACGAAATGATCGTACTTGGTGCCCACCAAGATCGGAATCGCCGTCTTGTTGAAGCCTCTTCCTTGGCGATACCACTCCTTGATACTGTTAAGGGTGCTCTTCCGTGTCAGGTCGAACATGAAGAGGATGGCGACCGCATCGTTGCAGACGAGGGGCAGCATGTTGACGAATTCGCGCTGTCCACCCAAATCCCAGATGGAGAAGGTGATCTCGGTATTCCGGATGGAAATAGTCTTCTCCATGAAGTTGACGCCCAGTGTCTGTATATAGTCTTCGTCCCAGCTTCCCTCAACGTACTTGACCATCAAACTTGTCTTGCCTATTTGCGCATCTCCTACCATGCCGACCTTGATAACGACGTGGTTGCGACCGTTGCTCGCTGCAGCCTCGGCACCAGCGCTGCTTCTTGACGCATGATCTGCGTAGCCTTGTTGCACGCCGTTGCCAGACAGGCCTGACGCAGGTCTTGAAATGGGAGGGGCGCCCATGGGAAGCGGCGGCGTGTTGTATCGGTCGGCGTGCTCATCAGCCCGTGGGGATTGTGGTTGTTGGCCCTGGTCTAAGGACTGGGCTAGATGACGCTGGTTCTCTGCATACTCGTATCCGTTGTTCTGAATGACCTGAGGAGAACCGTCGAGTCCGCCGAGGGTGTCTTCGGGGTGCGGCTGGGCGGGGATCTGATCGTGCTCCATGTTGGCGACGGCGTCGTGAAACTGGGCCGGCGACCCCGCGGACAGCGTGGAGGAATCCAGTGTGGAGGATTATGGGGAGCGGGGACAGAGAAGCTCTGTCTCTACCGAAGCCTGCGGTGAGGATGACGTGTTTCAACGCAGTGGCCGTCTGGCGTCGTATCGAGAACAACTAGCTGTCGGCGCGAGGTTCTTACGAGTGGGCGAAGGAGAGACTGGGGTCGTAGGCGGCAGGTTTCAGTTTAGGCCCGACGATGGCTTCATGGGCACTGCCAACGAAGGCGGCGCAGCGATGAGTAGGTGGTTGAGTACTGACTCGAATGTAAGCTCTGCAAGCTGGTATCTGTCAGTAATTAGGATTGGCGACAAGAAAACAACCTCCGAAGTGAATGACGGCGCGGGAGAAAGGGAATGCGAGAGCGTCAGGCGAAGATGTCTCACCTAACCTCTCCACACATAATACCCGGAGTAGCGAGGAGAGGAGGCACAGGACTGAGGTAAGGCGTGGTGTGGAGGGTACGGAGCAGTACGGTACCTCTTTAGTCAAGACAGTGTAGAAGCGCAAAGCAGCAACAAGAGACGGGATTGGGCGACGAAGTCGAGCCAGGGGGTTGCCCTCCACCAGCTGGAGTTGACTCGAGCTGAGCAATGAGAGGAACGAACGGCCTTGGATTGGACCAAAACGAGGTGCCGGCAAGAGATGTGTGGTGGCCGTTGGCTACAGAGCGGGAAGCCGGGCTAGACTGGGAGAATCCTCGTTCGGGTCTCCGTAGATCAATAGTTGGGTCAGGGCCGAGAGATGAAGACAAGAATGCAAGCCAAAGCAGGGCCGGGAAAGCCACCAAGAATAACTCAAGCCAGGTAAAAGAGGGCGAGGCAAGGAAGACACAGTACTGGCGGACGGAACGGGATGCTGATGAGATGCGGCGGTGCGGTGCGTTGCGTTGCTTTGCGGTGGGCGGATGAAAGAACGAGGTCACGGTCAAGGAATATACCGAGACGGGGGGTGGACTTGATGGGGTAGGAGATGAGAATAGCGGATCCCAAGCAAGGCAAGCAGCAAGCAGTTGTGTTGTGCGCGATGCAATGTGCCCGCGGTGGATGAAAATGGAACGGGGGAGGGGATCCAATGTTGATTCTGAGGAGCGGGCAGGATGCCTGTGCTACGAATTAGGCGTACAGAACGCGCTGCCCGGGCACTTGAGGGAAGGGTCCGAAGGGATAAGGATAATGCAGAGGCCCCCAGCCCACGGCGCTTATGGGAGGTGCGACAGGTGGAGATGGGCAAAGCAACCAGTCAGAAGGCGAGTAGTCAGGATGCACACTGGGGTGGAAGGCGAGAGGGGAGCGGCGGTACTGATGATGACGCCAAACTTTCACAATTCCAGTCGAGTCAAGCCAGCAAAGTGTGGGGAAAACGCGAGAGACGCGCTCACAATGTTTTATGTACTGAATACATTATCACCACGACTTTTGCTCTCTCTCTCTCTCTTGCATATTCCCGTCGCAGCGGCACACTGGCCCCACTACACACATAAACTACCACCACCTTGTCAGCCATGAATACCTACGAGCATTGACATGGGATTGGCGATATTCCGTGGATAATGGAAGATGGACCACCACCCAGGCGGCATTTATGATGGCCATTCTATCCAGGCACATCCCGCTCAGCGCACTATATTTTCACCTACCAGATGCCCGTTGGACAGCCCTGGCCGAGACCTCTCTCACTCAGCTGGGCTTCTTTCAGCTTCGCCTAAAGTCGCCAGAGTCCACAATGCCTGT
The DNA here is from genome assembly GCA_026260285.1 of Colletotrichum sansevieriae. Lineage (NCBI taxonomy): Eukaryota > Fungi > Ascomycota > Sordariomycetes > Glomerellales > Glomerellaceae > Colletotrichum > Colletotrichum sansevieriae. The sequence goes on from JAOQIF010000014.1 coordinate 104,453, forward strand.
GGGACTCGACCAGGACGACGGACACAAGGAGCCCGGCGGGTACGAGCAGAAACAGTAAAGACGGTGTAAGGCACTGAGACAAAACGTTGGACCGCTGACCAAACGAAACAGCTCTCACCGCCCTCCACCACAATGCAGGAACGGATAACACAATCGATCGATCTCGAGTCTCGTCAGATGACCAATAGGCACAGTACAAGTCAATTGTTGTTGTTCGCCTACTTGAATGCTGATGGCTCATGTTCTCTGGCGTGACATCGAACCTACGGCCCCGTTGTCCGGTAAAACACGGACTCGAATGTCAACAGCAAAAGTCAACAAAGCCCAGAGCACGCGACATCGGACGAATGCACGGAGTCAGTCCCAAGGTCGCAAGCTGCCTCAGACCGCATTTCTCGGATTCATTACCTATGCGCCGAGCATCCAAAACCTTTGCCGACCGCATCGTAGAGCATTAGAGTTGAGCTAAGGATTAAGTAGGAACAAGGACGGAAAAGAAAATTCCTCGTGCAATCTCCTGGTTCATAACATGGGCAATTCATGCAAACGGCATGAAGCCCTCAAATGGCACCCGCTGGCCACGCTGTGTTGATGGAAGGTCCCCGTTCGGCGGTGGATTCGTTCGCGACGGTCTTCCTGGCCCGCTTCGTCCAGGCCATTGGGTTGCGCCTGGCTCGACCGCGGGGCTGCCTTAACCCCTTTTCATTGGCTGGAGACCTTCCCCTCGGTTTATCTCTCCCCGGGCCGAGAGTCATCCGGACATGACTAAGAATCGACAGTCTGCCTTGCTGTGATTGGTCAAATGGTTCCCCTCTGACGTGCCTCGACGGATGAGCACCCGAACGCTCGGTGGGAAGCTCCGAAAGCTGGGCTCGAAGTCGATTTGATAAGCAAACGTGATTGGTTTGACTGTCGTCGAGAGCGGATCCATACCGATGAGGAATGCCCACCCCCAAACCGGCTCTCTTCCTAAGCTCTAAGGTAATTACTGCTATTCGTCCTGGTCCGTTTCTGATCTCATTATCTCAATTCCCACAAGAAAGGCCCTTCTACACTCACTAACCTCCTCGACGACGCCCTCACAACATCAACAATGGCTTCAATCGCACGCAGCATGAGGGCAATCCGCCCCTCCGCCCTCTCCCAGATCACCAAGGCCTCCGCCCCCCGCGCCTACTTCCCGCGACCAGCCGTCCGCTGCCTCTCCACAACTCCCATCAGTGAGCACCCCTCGCCCTCTCTCGGGTCTGACCCGCCGCCGCGCAACAGCAAGCAACAAGTAGACTAACCTCGCGTCCTCCTCCCGCCTAGGCTTATTACGCAAGTACACCAAGGACCATGAGTGGGTTGACCTCAACGCCGATAAGAAGACGGGCGTCGTCGGTATTTCCGAATACGCTGCCGAGCAGCTGGGTGACGTCGTCTACGTCGAGCTCCCCGAGGAGGGCGCGCAGGTCCTCCAGGGCGACGCCATCGGCGCCGTTGAGTCCGTCAAGAGCGCCGCCGACATCAACGCCCCCATCTCCTGCAAGGTCACCCAGACCAACCTCGGCCTCGAGGAGAAGCCCAGCACTATCAACAAGGTCCCCGAGGACGACTCCCACGGCGGCGGCTGGATCGCCAAGATCGAGGTCGACGAGGAGGGCGTTAAGGAGCTTGAGGCCCTCATGGATGCTGAGGAGTACAAGGCTTTCGTCGCCGACCACTGACGAGTGTGTTGCCAATCTGATGCGATGCGATGAGGATCTAAAGGGAAGCGGGAAAAGTGTGATCGGGAACGGGAACGTGACCGGTGGGCGTGGCCGGCAGTTCAACCTGGTAAACACACACACACAAAGACAAAGGGGAAGGGGTTTCGGGTTGTATGATACACCGATACCAAGCGGTCAATGTTTTATATTTATAAGCGGTTACGATTCAACGAGGTAACCGTAGACATAGAGATGCAGAAGAGATCTCGTCATCATAGTTCCCGTACCGGAGAACCAGTCTATGTTTTTTTGGGGTGTCATGAAAAGGTCGTTAAAAGACTTCAAGCGGCGGGAGGGGCAGCCTCCGCCGACGTCGTCGTCGGTTGCGCATCCGGCTTGTTCGCGTTGATCTCATCAAGAATCTTCTGTGCTCCTCCGTTCACCAGGTCTTGTGCCACAAGCTTGCCAAAGTCATCCGCCTCCTCGGCCGTCTCGATCGTCTCGCTCCGCTCCGCGTCAACCCCCTGCTGTCCATCAACGTGCACCACCGTCGCCTTCACCCGCAGCTTCTTTCCGCCGTCGACCTCCACCCAGCTCGTCTCGACACCAATCGGCACGCTGCAACCTCCCTCGAGCGTGCGCATGACGCTCCGCTCCGCCACACACGCCAACATGGTCATCTTGTCCTCAAAGTCCTTCAGCAGGCCCAGCACGCGCTCATCGCCCGCTCTCGCCTCGACTCCAATGGCTCCCTGTCCGACGGCATGCAGGATGCCGCCGTTCTCCGACTCAAGGTACTGCGAAATCCTCGCGCCGTAGTCCATGCGCAGCAGGCCCGCGGCGGCGAGGATGATGGCCGAGAAGGGACCCTCCGGGTCGTCGCACTTGCGCAGCCGCGTCTCGATGTTGCCGCGCACGTCGGCGAATTGGAGGCCCGGGTAGCGGCGCTTGAGCTGCGCGATGCGGCGGATGCTGCTGGTGCCGACGACGCTGCCGTCGGGGAGGTCGGCGATGGACTTCCAGCCATGCTTCTCGGCGAGGCCGGCCTTGAATACGACGACGTCGCGGGGGTCCTCGCGCTTGGTCACGCAGCCGAGAACGCAGCCGGCGGGCAGGCTGGTGGGCATGTCCTTTAGGGAGTGGACGATGATGTCGATCTCCTTGGCCATGAGCTTCGCCTCGAGCTCGTTGGTCCACAGACCCTTGCCGCCAAAGTTGTACAGCGCCGTGATCTGGTCCTTGTCGCCGAGGGTCTGCATGGGGTGCACCTCGAAGGTCTGCTTTGGGCGCAGCTTGGAGAGGCCGTCGACAACGATGGAGGTCTGCTTCATGGCCAGCGCCGACCTGCGCGTGCCGACGTGGATGGGACCGCCGTTGTCGGCCATGGTTGCTGAGAAAGAAGAGAGGGGGTGGGGGGGAAATCCTCGGGCCCTCAACGCATCAGGCGTTTTGTGTTTGTGTGCTGGTTAGCGCTACCCGAGGCCAATTGAACTTGATGTGTCGGATGATGGGCGTTGTGCCTGAAAATCGTACGAAGCTCTTGGCCGTAGATTTTCGAGGTGAGTTCAAGGTACTTTGGCTGGGAGCACCGAAATGGCGGGGTTGGAGGGGTAAGGTGGTGCAGACGGTGCTGATTTATGTAATTACTGGAGCTGTTAGGGACTCTCGCGGCGCATATGCAGGGTCTACCTAATTCGGCTTCGGATTCAGGGGGGGTCCATTTCCATTTCACGCCGCTCCTCCGAGCCGACCACATCTCATTTGAGTACCCCCCAACTCCAGTCCATCCCGACTTTGACGGCTTCAAGTTCCATTCTTGAATGGCACATCGGAGCATCCGACGCCGATAATGGCAAACATCTTCTGACGTGTCGAGACACACGAAGCATGACACGAACACACCACGATGGCCGGGGAGTTCTTCTATTTTCCTAATCTCCTTGAGACAGGGCCACAAAGCATGACAACAATTCATGTTGAAGGAAACACGATGCTCAGGAGAGAGTTTCACTAAGGGCTGAGTGCGAGTGAATTCGTTCAGACAAGGGCACGTGAAAGGTTTCTTGGCAGAATCATGGCGCAACTTGTTCGCAACGGCAGTCCGTTGTTCTGGGTTCGTGACTTGGTCGGCATAGGGTCGAGTCCTGTTGCATCCGCTTCGTGGTGGGTTGCCTTGTGACCTTAGACATCGGATTGCGGCAAGTGTCGAGCCTGATGAGGAGGCGAAGGTCTGGGCGTATAGATGCAAACTACGGTTCTTTCGAGGTGATGGTGTCGTGGACAAGTCGATGGGAGTACCCCCAGGACGATGTCCGGGCGAAGTTTCGCTAGAACTAAACGATACCAGTGAACAACATTCATGCTGAAAGACCTACGAGATGTTGTTTGGTTCGGATATTGGAGCTCCGAGAGCAGCACATCGTCTCTGAACGTTCCACTCCTCCGTTCATCGACCCCGTTTAGTACGACTCTCTTCACGGGTGGAACAGACGACGTGTTTGCAACTCACGAACATGGCGTTCAAGCAAGGCAAACTCCAGTTGGGTCATTCTGTACACCTTTCCCAGGTCCCCTGATCTCTACGAAGTGCATGGTGACGATATATAAATGCCCTCAACTTGTCCAGCCAGCGATCCATCATGCCGTCCTCATCAACGCCATTAATCACTCCTCTTACGCTCCTTCAGCACACCGACAACAACAACATTCTGCAACAGCAATGAAGCTGAATCTCCTCACGTTGAGCACCCTGTTGGCCTGGGTTTCCGCAAGGCCCCAAGCAGAGGGCGGAGCTCCTTCAGCTCCAGCTCCCGTGGTGACGCCCATAACATCTCTCCAGATCGTTACCGTGACCGGACCAGCTCCTGCTCCGACTACACCAATCCCCAACGCACCGGTCCCAGAGCCCGCACCTCCCGCGCCTCTGCCCAGTACCCCAGTCAACCCACCTGGTCCCGTCCCCACTCCGCCCAGCCCCGTCCCCGATCCTCCTGCCGGCAGCGGAGCCGCCAACTGCGTCTGCGGCGCCACCTACTGCGGCAAGGTCCTCGTCGGTTTCCAAGGTACAATTCTCTTTCCCCCCCCCCTAACCCTCTTCCCATCGACATCTGTTCACACCATGAACAACCACAGGCTACACCACCGAAGTTCTCGGCACGAGCTACTGCGCGACCCCCAACGCAAACTGCGCGACGCCTCCGACGCCAGACTCCCTCGAGAACACCCTTTTCGTCTGCATCTGCAACCCGGGAGAGGAGAAAGGTAGCAAGATCGAGCTCCTCTGCCCCTGTGCGGGCCGCTGCAAGAACGACGAGCCCGACTTCATCGGCCGCTGCGAGACGCCTTGCAACAACGGTGGTCTCGTTGCACCTGCCCCGAGCCAGCCGAGCTCCAGTGCCGCTGCGGTTCCATTTGACCCCGTCATTCCTGTTCCTCTTCCGGAGCCCATTCCGGCCTCGGCCCCAGCTGCCGTGCAGCCTCCCTCCAAAAAGGGCAGGCGTCTGTGATGGGAGTCCTCGAGTGTGGGACTTAAAGAACGAAAAGTGTATGATGATGACCCAGTCTTCCTTTTGTTCAATCTAATTCCGTGGGTGAGAACGGCATTCCTGACCAGGGCTCCACGAAGGGTGCTGGCTCCGACACTCGTTTGATACGTTGAGATTGGTAGCATATTTAGGGTTCTGCTTTCTGTTCGTAGAACAGATCACATTCGTTATGAAAAGATACCAACATTCTTTTATTTTGACCCCAGCTTGAACTATTTGTACAATGGCCAGTGATCGTAGAACTAGTTCGCCTCAAGTATTAGACTTGAGCAAGCATGACATCGAGCTTGCGGATCGTAGAGCCCCTGACGACTGCATCTTCTCGACAACTCTGAATGGATAATGACACCAAAACTCACCAATATCCAAAAGGCTTGTTTTAGCCTTGGATAGACTGTGGGTCTGCTTTGACCTCCCAAGGACAGGACTTGCCAACGACAGTCATTTGGGGCGGAAATCCAGCCAAACACCCAGCGTGTCATTCAGAGCAACACATTTAATAAGAAAATCGCATTTTTGACGGAAAAAAAAAAAAAAGGAAAATCAGACACATTCGCAACCTTAAATGGCGAATGAGAATCTTTTCCCCGGCCACTCTCGAGGCCAGCACGCTTGCTTATTCCACGCGTCCTTCCACCTCCCACAGAAGCGGTGAACCAAGCAGATCGTGGGGAGAGACGTGCAACCTTGTATTGAAAACCACTCCTTTCGCCACGCCTGATTCAGCAATAAAAATGATAGGTGATGGAAAAGGGACAATCCAGAAAGGGACTCACTATTTGCTCCTAGTCGCGGGAAGCTATCCGTCTTGATCCGACACGCCGGGACCAGCTGAGACACATTTACTGACAGGAGGATCTCACAGATTACCAATCGAACCAGTGGAAATTCGTAGCACGGGAAGGTAACAGCAGAGAGTGGACAGTTTTTCGGTTCCTTGGCCCCGCGGGGCGGATGCGGCTCCCGGCATTAGTTGACAGTAGGGTCGGACAAGCATTGCAGAAAAATCACACCCTGGGAGGTAGCTGGGGCCGTCCGTCCGTCGTGTTTGCAAAAAGGAAAGAAGAGGCAGACAGTGGCGGTCAGGGGCGGGACGGCGCAGCCGGCGACGGAAGGGAGCGTGCGATGGGGCCGGTTATTGCCCGCGGAAGGGAGAAGAGTCCAAGATGATTCATCAATACGGCTCTCGATGGCGAGTTTTTAAGATAAAAAGAGGAACGACTCGACTGGCGTGATTGCTCATCTATTCATATTATAACCGTTGATAAAGTAAAAGCTGTCACGATAGTTTGCCTTCCATTGCGAAGCAGGTCCGAGGCGTGAGTGTTTGTCGAATTTCCAAGGGATTGCATTCCACTGACTTGATAACCTGTTATTGACGTCTCACTTTCCAGGAGAGCTTCGTTCACAAGAGGATCCTTTCAAAGACGGTCGCCAACATGTCGAGGAAAGACCCGCCTTCTCCTCGACCGCCGCCAAACCCGCCTCCGAGTCCTACCTAGGGATTGGGCCATGAGTTTCCTTGCTTGTACTCATTGAGGTTCGACTTCTTCCAATCGTTCAACTCCCTATACTGACTCCTATGCTGTCAGTTTCGGAAGCTGCCAGCATGTCTACGAACAGAGATATCGACGGCAGGGAGCTGATGGAGGCCTAGAACTAGATGCAAAATTACAGAGTAGACTCACAAGGGAGAAACCGAAGAGATGGAAATCTTAAACAGGGCTGTACTCAAACGCCCAGGAAATGATACACTTACGTGGTTATCTATACAAACCTCACAGCTTCGACTTTTCCTTCAACACGAGACCCCCATTCCGTACCTCAAAGTCCCTTCCCTTCTTCCAGCCAAACCAATCCGATAAGACTTTCTCCCCGCCATCGCCCGGAGCTAAAGTGAAGCCTTCGTAACCTCTGCCTTCCACCCCCGGCCCCTGGCCTCGTCTCGGATCTTCCCCGTTGTTCTCATCCACAGCCAGACATGGCGTCTCAACCAAAGTCACCACCGGCCTCTGATCACCTTCCCTCTCTGGTCCCGTTTCGAGTTCTGAATAGTCCAGAACCGGCGTCGTGCAAGCGTCAGTCCCATCAAATACTTTCTCCCATTCCGCTCGTGTCCTGCTCTTGAACGTCCTCGTCAGGAGTTCCCTAAATTCGGCCCAATTATCCCGATCATGCCTCCTCTCTTCCCAGCCATTTCCTTCTAATCCAAGCCCCTTGATCAAGGCCTTGAAGAATTGCGGCTCCAGAGCGCCCACAGCCATATATTTGCCGTCTCTCGTCTCGTAAGTATCGTAATACGGACAACCGCCATCCAGGATATTCTTTCCCCTCCCCGCATTTCCCAAGGGCGTCTTGAGCGCGAATCTTGGGTACGTAGCAAGATACGCCGTACCGTCGACCATATTCGCCTCAACAACCTGCCCCTTCCCACCGTTCCTCCCCCTCGCCAACAACGCCATCAAAACGCCCTGAAACAGCACCGCACCCCCTCCCGCGAAATCCGCCAGGATATTCCACGGCGGCTGGATCTTCTCCCCCTCCCGTCCCAACAGCCCCAAGAGTCCCGAGACGGCGAGATAGTTGATGTCGTGCCCTGCCATGTCCTTGTACCTGCCGTCCCTCCGGAAACCCGTCATCCGGCCGTACACCAGGCCCGGGTTGAGACCGCACAGCACCTCCGGCCCGAGCCCCAGCTTTTCAAGGACGCCAGGACGAAACGGATCGATAATGACGTCCGCTCTCGAGGCGAGGCTCTTGACGAAGGCCACGCCGTCGCGGGACTTGAGGTCGACGGCGACCGAGGACTTGTGCCGCGCCAGCATGTCCTCGGTCGGAAGGGGCGTGCCGCTGCCGCCGACTGTGCGGTCGATGCGTAGGACCGAGGCGCCGGCGTCGGCGAGGAGCATTCCTGCGAAGGGCCCCGGGGCGAGACCTGCTAATTCGAGGACTTTGATGCCGTCGAGGGGCGGAGGGCCGATCATTTTCGCAGGGGTTCTTACTTCTCTTTATTATTCTAATGAGTATATGTGAGAATGTGCGGCGAGACGAGTGGAGAGAACGGATTCTTTGGTGACTGACGAATTAGGTGGTGTGATCTCAGTGAGAGAGCGAGTGCTCGAGCAGGTTGTCTTTATGAAGGGGCATGGGATAAGAATAGCCGGCAAGGATAGTGTTGGAGAAGCCCCCAAAAAGCCGAGGCAGCTGGCGCTTGTGGACGGCCCCGGTTGTGCCGGGGATCCCGCACTGAGACACCCGCCGCATCGCGGTGAGGAGAGCCGCGGTGGGGGTTACGAAATCGCACATGGGAGTGTGGGGCGGTTTATCTTTTCGGATCGGTGATTGTGTCGTTAGGGTGCTGCAAGTTTACGACTTGATTGCCGGGTATTGATGGAGGACTTGGTGCAGGTTTCCAATCCATCTCATTTAGACATCCAGTAGACCCTTGCCAACACGAACTGTTAAGAGAGAGCCTGACATATACGACGTACGGTGTAGATGTCGAGAGACAGTAACATGGCCGCACCAAAGTAACTGACCAATAAATTCAATATGGACTCATCGACAAACAATCCAATCCAAGATCCAAACGAGAGGTATCACCATTTTTCCATCGTTTCCATCGTTCCCAACCACAGAAGAACCCAACATCCACTCACAGGTTGCTGGAAAGGTTAGGTTCAACTCCATCCAGCAACTCCACAGTCTGGTCCCAAAGCCGTCCCTGCATGGTCTGTCCCTCCTCACCCTGCATCATCTTGGGGAATTTCACAACGACACAATCGCTCATATACCTTCCGTGAGCCTCCTCCCCAGCAAACGCACCCGCCATGATCGTCCTCGACCCGACCTCGGCAGACCGCGCAAACAACTTCAACGCAAGCTTGACCACCATCGTCAGCGGGAACGGCACGTTCCTGAATAGCGCGGTCGAGCAGAAGCCCGGATTCAGCGTCGTGATCTGCACCTTCCCCTTGCCGCTCGCGTCCGCCGCGATGGCCATCTGGCGCGCGATGATGATCTGCATCAGCTTGGTGGTGTTGTACCGGTCCGTGAGAGTCTTGTTGGCGTTGAGCGCCTTGTAAATGTTCTCCTCGTTGCGCTCGTGGAACTTGGCCTGCCCGCGCCCAAAGATTATCATCCAGCTCGGCAACACCAGCACGCCCAGCCCCGAGAAGAGCAAAGAGGGAGAGGGACTCACCATCTGGCTCGCGTCAGAGGCCGTGATCACAATCTTGGGCGTCACGTTGTGCGTCGTGCCCGTCCGCCGCAGCACCGGCAGCAGCTTCATCCCCAGCAGGAACGTGCTCAGCACGTTGACCGTGATCTGCGACTCCCATCCCTCGAAGTCGGCCCGCTTGTTGGTCGCGATCGACGCGTTGAGAACCACGCAGTCCAGCCGCGGGAGCTTGTCCGCGCGCGCCGCGAACTCCTTGACGCTGTCGAAAGAGGACTGATCCAGGGGCCACACCTCGACGACGTTGCGTTTGCCCGTCGTCAGCTCGATGTCCGTCTTGGCCGCCTCGCCTTTGTCGGTGGACCGGACGGCGAGGATCACCTTGGCCGCGTTGAGGCGGACGAAGTGGCGTGCCGCCTCGAGGCCCAGGCCGACGTTGGAGCCTGTTACGATCACGGTGCGGCCTGCGCAGTCCTCGGTGGGGTAGGGGAGGGACTTGAACTGAGAGCGGACGAAGTCTACTGCCTTCATCTTGGGCAATTGTTTTCAATGAGGGCGTTATGAGCTTTTGTTACATCTGGAAGAGTTGATGCTAAGTTCCTCGTTTTGATGACGGCTTCTATTTCTCTTAATGGTCACCTATAGGTGGGAATGAAACGAAACGGAGGCGATTCGGAAGTGGAATGGGGGGAGACGCTGTGAGTTTATGTCCCTCCCGCTTTTCCGAGCTACCTGCTGCGCCTTCACACCCCCCCGCCTCGTCGCTTGATATCGCCTTCTTCTAGTGCCTTTCGCCACCCATGTTCAGCCACATGGGGGGATATCGCCTTCAAAGCTCAAGCTCTCTCTTCTTGAGAAGAGAAGAAAAGGCACCAGAAGCGGGGGAGCGGGCAGAACAGCACGGGAACTACCCTGAAGCTTCCCGTTTTCCGGGGATGTTTCATCAGACCGGCGAGGCATTGACTTGCGCGGAACACAGTTGCGCTAGCGCGAGCAACGTAGAGGTACTAGGGTTTCAATAAACAAATGCTTCATGGAAATGGTGTCGGGGCCGTATTCGTACTTGACTCTTGTTTGGGGGGAATGTATCGTTGCGTCGCTTTGACCCGCCCCTTCATACGGTTTAGCTGGGTCTAGATTACAAGAGCAACCAGCTCATTCCAAGGACCATATGGAAGTAAGGCAGATCTTTCTGCAAGAGTCTAAAAGTCGCATGATAAGACGCGCAGTATTGATGACAGTCATCGAGGTGTGCGTATGCTGGCTGCTCGGAATCTTTTGTGTTCATGAGGGACGAACGTGCGTCAGGGGAATCGTCTGAACACCGACCGAAGCATCTTCAGCACGTTGCAACCGTCTCACGATCGGGACACCGGGTGTGGTCGTTGGAGGGTGCTCAACGTTGAGAAAAGGGGTAAAGTCAATCACCTCGGACGAGTGAGTGCATAATTTTCATTGCTTGCCTTCTCCACGCTTTAAGTGACTTGCTGTGTCTTGCCGTCTCGATCCAGTCTTTCTTCTTAAGAAACAAATGTATGCCACTCTCATTAAAGGACTACCACCGGAACTGTTTGCTGCACAGTCGTCTCCTGTCTTCCACGCCTCCAGGGACCCCGCTGACGATATATGGGAATAATCCACTACCTTTAACGCCGCGCTCCTTCTTTTTAGTGCGCCCCTGGAAGCGTGGGGCGACCAGCACTTCAGCAGGCAAAGCTCTGATATTCTCAGGAGCCGTCGTGTGCGTCGTATCGTGTCGTTTACTGGACCTGGCTGACAATTTCGCTGGCCTTGCCGAGAGATTCGACCATTTGCTGGCATTCCTTTCTCCTGCGAATAGTGAAGTCGCTTTCCTTGAGAAGGTCGTCCAGGGTGTCGGTGCGGTACATGTTCTCTAAAAGCTCCTTCTGCATCTCGTCCTTGGTGAATCTAGCAAATGTTAGTTCGTTGCATTCTGCTTTAGCGCCTCTTCACTCACTGGACAAGAGTCAGCATGATTGCCTTGGGAACCATATCGATCATGGTCCTCTTGACGATATTGTAGTAAGAGGAGATGAGCAGCTCTATCCGAGTTTATTAGCGGGGTTTCCCTTTCACTTGATAGGAGCAGCATACTGATAACCTCGACCTCAATGTTCTCACGCTCAGAGAGCGTTCCGGAGGCCTTGAGGGTCGGCGGGGGTGCATCCATCGCGGCGGCCTTCTTCTTGTTCTTCGCAGCGAAGAAACTACCGAAGAAGCCGCCGTTGGAGGTATCCTCCGGTACAACTGGGCTTGACGCCCTAGGCGTACCGCCGGGAAGGGGCTTGCCGGTCTTAGGGTCGACCTGAACAGGCTTGGAGGGGTTGTGTCGCTCGTTGACGATAGCCATCGCGCGGTGGCCGTTCAAGAAGTCGGGGTGACCAGTGTTGATGTAGCATGCCTCCATCGCTACAAGGTCCTTGACCAGTTTGTTGGTAGGCTCCATGGCCTTCTTAAAGAAGTTGATGACAACGGCGTGGACCTTCTCCTTCAACTGGGGATATCTGCGGTAGAGCTGCTTTCCAAGAAGCTGCGACAGAATGCGCACCAACTCGTCGTATACCAGAGACACACACTTCAAGCTAGGGTCTTCCAAGCGCTTGATTTGCTGCTTCACAATCAACTCGAAGGCGGTAGTACCGACGAACAGAGCTGGAGAGGAGCCAGAGGAGTTGTAGAGAATCGTGCGGATGTCCACGTCCTTGACCACATCGAAGGGGTCCACAGCTTTGACACCGTTTGAGTACAGCTCGTGGAAAACGAAGCTGATTCTTGCACCACCAGACAGCTCTGTGCTCGAAAGCTCAGTGTTGTTACCGTCCAGCACTGTTCGCCACTCGTTGGTAAACTCGGTGATGATGTTCAGCACAATGTTTCCACTGTTGCCAAGCATGCTAGGTCCTAGACTCTCAAGCTCTGCTGCGTACTTGGACAGGGAGCTGGAAATGCGGGCCTTGATATCGGGCAAGGTTTGCTTAATGTGCATCATCAGGATAAGGTTGAGCTTCCGAGCCAGGTAGGGAGTACCGCAGTATGAACTCTTGTTGCGGTATGCCTTGTGGTTCTCGAAGAAGTTCTTCTCGTTCTCCAAAGCCGCGGTAATCGGTTTCTTGTTGTCGATGTCGCGCTGGCCTCGGTTGACTACGGGGACGTAGCCGAGTCGCAGAGGGATGATGCGACCAGCCAGAATGTCAACAACATCGGTGCCCTCGTCCATAAGATCCACCTTGGTCAGGACACCAATCGTCCTTTGACCTTCAGGGTCGACCTCGCGAGCGAGCTTCAGACCGTCGGAGTTGGCCAAATCGATGTTGGCAGCAGTGACGGCAAGGATGATGGCGTTGGACTTGGAGATGTACTTGAGAATCATGTCGCGGATCTGGCGCTCAATGTCGCGGGGCTGGTCTCCAACGGGCACGCGTGTCAGACCGGGCAAATCGACGAGGGTCAAAGTGAGAACGTTCGGGGAGTAAATTCGGAGGTTGATAGGTGCGGGGGAGATGCCGGCGTTGCGGCCAACCTTGGCCTCGGTTTCTCTGCTAATCTCATCGCGGATCTTGTTGAAATCGAAGAACTTCTGGCCGGGGATGTGGAGGAACTCTCCCCACTCGTCGGCGTTGGCTGCCTTGTCAGTGTTGTTGGCAATCTCCTCGACGCCGTTGGATTCAGAGGTCGCGGGACGGTTGATGAGCTGGAGAACAAGAGGACGACGGGTAACGATGCCGCTTCCTCGAGGCAAGCTGCGAAGACGTGCTGTTAGAATCCGTGGTGGTCGAGGGGAGCATGTGATGGCGGGGCAAACTGGTTGGGTCAACTCACAAGTCTCTTCCGACAATGTTTTCCAACACTGAACTCTTTCCGCTGGACTGACTACCAACAACGACTATTTGAGGCAGATCGATAGGGTTGGTGACACCGACTGTTGTGAAGACATCTTGGAGCTTGTTCACGAGCCTGGGGCGCGGCGCACAGTTAGCTTCTGGGTTGCATCGACTTTTGGTTGAGCATTACGAACGTGATCAAGGCGGGATCAGAGATACCGCCCTGGGTAGAGAGGGACTGAGGGGAGCTCATGGTTGCGTTGCGACCGGCGCTCTTGCGGGATTGGTATCGTTGAGCGAAGTTGAAGCCAGAAAGAGTCGGGTCGAGGACAGGCGTCTTTGTGGTCAACTGTCCTGTCGCAGATCGCTCCTGAATCGCAGTGGGTGGAGGCTCCGGGAAAGGGGGGTCGGGATCGGTGAGGAGGACGACAAGTGCGGGCAGGTATCTGAATCGCAGGAGGGTCGTTACACCGGTGGTTTTCGGCGACGACGGGTATTTTGTGATCTAGAGAGAGATCGGAAGCGAAAGCAGATTTTGCAGAAGACGTCGTTTGGTTGGGGTGGGAAGACGGGCAAAGGCGTCGCAGTGTTCAGGTGCTCACAGTAAGGTAAGGTGCCTACGCAACGCAACACACCCAGTTGCTGCCCTGAGGGATCCCTGACGCACCAGCCACATGCGACTCCGGGCCCCCACGATGTGGTACCCCTGCGCCTCTGCCGACGTGGACTTGGAACGACGACAGCTGGCGGGGCGCAGCTTGAGGTAAGGATGGTGAGCATGTTCACGTGATAGCCTCAGTGCATTTGCCATTTGCCATTTATGCTATGAATTGTGCCGACATTTGAGTGGTCAGCCACGTCTCTGCTGCATCCGTGTACAGCGTTAGTCAGCTGGGAACAGAGTAGCGCGTGAGTAGGCGCCTTAGACTCCGCAGGAGCATAATCCAGCGATAACTTCATGTTCACGTTGCGAGGAGGCAGTATACACGGCTTGAATGACGTACGCATAAGGTAGGCACCCACGTTCTTTTATCGATATCGCTCGCTGTCGCATGTCACTGACAGCAGCATACCTACTTGGTCCGGATCAATCTTGCTGCGAAATCCAACCATTAAGAAGCGTCATTGTGTCTTGCTCTCCAAGCCTCCATGGCTCGTCATGTTGGACAGCCATTTCAGATCATGAAGACCTAATTGTCAAGGAGGCCGCCTTGGGTGGCGTACAGGCTTTCTTTCTGCCTGTGGGAAATGTCGATGAATTGTGTTGGTGTCTGCCCTCATTTGGGACCTGGGCTGTCCGTGATACGCTCGGAGCCTCATGAACATGATGAAGTGAACTTCACTTCGGACAAGGGTCCGCTGCTGAGTCGTCCAGACCGAAACGGCGAGTGACGGTAAGACCAAAAAGAGAGGTGCAGTAGCTCTGGTGTTGCACCACCGAGAGACTTGGCTAGACGCCGGTCGATCCCCTGAAATACGAATCACTGGTGCGAGCTTACCCAACAACAGTTTGCCGAATGGATAAATACGGCAAACTGCATGTTCATCCACACTTTGATGGAGAAGACTGCCGATATGCTTTGGGCATCGGGGAGAGAGAATAGCTTGCTGGTTGGCTTTATTGTGTACGGCCACCAATCGACGAGGATATCTTCACTTATAGATCAGATCCACGAGCACCTTCACCCGAGGTCATTTGGATACTTGCTGATCTGAAAAGACGCTCTCACATTCGCTGCCAAGGTCCCATGTAGAAGTACTTCGAGGCAAAGTATCCACTCGGGCTCCGACTGATAAGAACGCGAGTTCCAGGTTGAGTGATGTAAGGTATTTTTTTTGGTCAACTGAGAACACCACGTGCTTCAGGGACGTCCGTCGACTTTATCTATGTATCTGCCTTACCTTGCTTTATTGCAGATAGACGAAATCCTTCACAGCAGCGCCGTTGCCGTCTTAAATCCCATCTTGCGATTTAGTGCATCGTTTCGTGAGGTTGGGGGGTGTTTGTGGGCTTCTTGTCTTAGTCGCCCGCTGAATCGGCCATCCAACCACCACGGTAAGCAGGTCATTCGTCTCCACTTCATCGTGCGGAGTGGCTGCCATGGGCCCAATCAACAAGCATCCCGTCATCTGCTCGTCCGCTGGCTCCAGTCGGTCGTGGTTGCACTCCCTGCAGGCTGCAGCCCAGTCAGTGTGCTGCAGCGGTGCTCGGCTGCCGCTGCGTCCACGGGCCACTGCCATCCTTACCATCTCTTTGCTGCCCCGAAACCTACACCACCGAACTACATACCTCAAAGCATCACCTTCCATTCCACACCCGCGTCCGCCTGCCTACCCTGTCTTCAGCACATCTCACCTTACCTGATCTCAAGGAAAACCTCAACGCCCTGGCCCGACTCCCAGACCTCGACCTTCTCGCATACCTCGCCTCGCCTTCCTCCGGCTACTTACCCACCTTACCTCTTCCTCCTCTCGCTGAGCCTCGCTTTGCCGTGCCGTTGCCTACCTAGCACACCCACACACGCACGTCCGTTCGCACGCTTCTACCGTGCTCGTAATTAAAGCGCCCAGCAACAAAGCGACTCGCCACTACCTTACTTACATTCCTCACGTACAGGCCGGCCCCATTCACCTTCTAAAGATATCGACCGACGAGAGCAACCGCGGGTCCTCCCCGCGGTAACAGAGCCCGACCTGGACCCCAACTACGATCCAGATCTAAATTCCCATCTCATTCTCGCCTCTGACGACCAGTCAATACCGCCCAATATCCAGATATCTTCCAACACAGACCTCTCACCCTCGGCCGCGGCCTCGCGCCCCTCTTCGTCTCCATCTGACGACATCCACCCATCCAATCTACCCCCGACGTCGATTGCCCAACATTCCTCGACTGCCTCCGGAACGATAGCATCTGATTCGGCGCCCCGTCAGGTCTTGGGCCGTAGACAGCGAGCCACTTCCGACTTGGATCGGGGAAGCTCTCCTGCGACGTCTGCGGGCGCCAGCGAAGCCGCCTCTCATCGTGTTAAACGCAGAAGAGAAGACGCCAACATGATCTCGGAGGGTGATGAAGTGGCCTCCAACGGAACCTCGAGGCCCTATTCCAATGGCGCAAGAGCGGACCCACCACTGACGGCTTCTTCTACAAACGGGACTCGCAAGGCCGCTGCCCTGAATGGCTCTTCACGAGCCGATAAGGAAGTCCCGCAACCTGTGTCATCAACGTATCATGGACATGATCGCGAGGAGGTTACGCGCATTCTCATTCAAGCTCTGACCGACATGGGGTATCATGGTGCTGCGGAAAGTGTCAGCAGGGACAGTGGATATCAGCTCGAAAGTCCAACAGTGGCGGCCTTTCGCAAAGCGGTCGTTAACGGAGCGTGGGGCGAAGCCGAGGACCTTCTTTTTGGGGCTGTAATGTCTGATGACCAGACACAGCAAGGGAATGGCTTAGTGCTGGCACCTGGATCCGACAGAAACGTAATGCGGTTCTGGCTGCGGCAGCAAAAGTTCCTCGAGCTCCTGGAGCAGCGCGATACGAGCAGGGCTCTGATGGTTTTGCGCACCGAGCTCACGCCGCTCTATCAAGACACCCAGAAGCTTCACTTCTTGTCAAGTATGCTCATGTGCCAATCCACAGAGGATTTGAAGGCCAAAGCCGAATGGGACGGCGCCCAAGGCCAGTCAAGAAAGGTTTTGTTATCCGAATTGTCAAGTGCGTCGTCTTGGTCGGGATTATGAGGAGATGCTAATCCGCTTTAGAATGTATATCCCCATCAGTCATGTTGCCGGAGAACCGGCTGGCTGTTCTTTTGCAGCAGGTGAAACAACGTCAGATCGACAGTTGTCTTTGGCACACCACTGCGTCATCGCCATCATTATACTCAGACCACAACTGCGAGAGGCGTTACTTTCCAACGGAGGTTGCACTAGAGTTAACAGATCTCATTGGCGAGGTTTGGCAAGTACAGTTTTCCCACGACGGCAGGCGCCTGGCGGCATGCGGCAGTGGAGATGCGGTTGTGATTTGGGATCTCCCTGAATTCACAGTTTCGCAAGTCCTACGACCACATGCTCATGGCGTAGGGAACTTCTCATGGAGTCCTGACGACACTATGCTCGTGACATGTTCACAAGACAAATATGCGCGACTATGGGATACGGCGGTATGCAACACTTCATCCTGTCATGGCATCAAAGCTAACGTTCTGCAGACTGGAGATTTGATCGTCAAGCTAGAACGCTTCGAAGAACCAGCCAGCGGGTGTGTCTGGTCGGCCGACAGCAAGAGTTTCGTCACCGGATCCTTGGACAAGCTACACGGATTAAGGACATGGAGTATCTCAGGAGAGATGCTGTGTGAATGGGGCAAGAAACACAGAGTGCAAGACATCTGTGGCTCACCGGATGACCACTGGCTGGTCGCAGTCGATGATGTGCAGAAGATCCACGTCTACAACAGAACCACCCGCGAACTGGAGTACGAAATGGAGCTCAAGGCACGGCCAACTTGCGTGAGCATCAGCGAGGACTCTCGTCATCTGCTAGTTAACAAAAAAGATGGCGAGGTGCAGTTGATCGACTTGGCAACTCGGACATCAGTGCAGAAATTCCTGGGTCATACCGGAGGTGACTTCATCATCAGGAGTGCCTTCGGAGGTGCTAATGAGAGCTTTGTGATTAGTGGCAGTGAAGGTGTGTGCACGTGCAATCGCTTGGGGTGTTGTTGCAGCTAATTGGGCTTAGATGGAAACATTCTCATATGGCACAAGAACAGCGGCGCTGCGGTCGAAAGGCTTGAGGGTCATCAACCTCGGACCAATGCCGCAAGTTGGAATCCAGCAGACCCATGTATGTTGGCGTCGTGCGGCGACGATGGAAAAGTCAGAATGTAAGTCCTCAAGCACCAGCATGAATCGCGCTTACTGACAACGTGCAGATGGTCGAACAAGAACAAAGCCTCAGCTCTCAGATCATTACATAATGGAGCAACGTCGCGAGGCTCGAATGGATGGAGAGACGAGGAGCGGGCTGACGAGTAGGCATTTACCGTCAGTTGAATAGACCAGAGCAGGAATAAACCCCATTCATAACATTACGACGGTGTTCTGGCGCTTTTTGGGTTGCAGGTTAATGGCTCTGACTTGGCGGCGAAACTGCCCAATAAGCCATTTTGGGGGGCCTGCCGACAGCACTTGTTTTCTCGATAGAATGGTCAAGACTATGAAATGCAGGAGCTTGTACGATTCGTTGACGAGGTATTGTGATCTTCGCTTTCCTTTTTCACAAGCATGGTCGGCTGCACTCTTGCCGCCTCAGCGTCAACCTCCTTCCACTGTGTCATAAGAACTTGTTCTTGCACTTCATCGATGCAGCTAGTTCGGCAGTCGCGTGCGGAAGAGTGTCGTTCATTTCCAGATAAAAGTTGTTTCGCATCCGACTGCTGACTTCTCGACGAACTCTCCCGCGACATGCTTCTTCTCCCATGAATTACGAGACTGTTGCCGCCAGTCATTCGTCGTGCTTCATCGCCGATAAGAACCCACAACAATTGCTACGTCGTCCATCTTCTTACTCGCATTACTACTTATCAGAATGGTTGCCAATACGAGACAACCGACTCCTGCCGTCTCCTTACGAGAGAAGTCTACCGACACGTTTGTGACAGTGAAGGAGAGACGTGGAATCTTTGAAAAGGTCCTCTCCCCGGAGTGGCTCGCAGAAGGCAAAACGGCCGCCGATGACAGTCACTGCTGCCCTTGCGTCACATACGCCCATACGGCGGAGAGACTAGAACGGATTGCCTACTACGAAGATCCCCTCGATCCGTTGTCATCAGGCTGCAGTGGTCCTTGTTGGTCTTGCTTCTGTAGTTCCTTGTGTACGTATATGGTCTCGAAGATAGCTCGACTTTGACAACTGACTGGTATAGTCTGCAATTGGAAGGGCCCTATCAGTGAGCAAAGATCCGACGTCCGAGAGCGGTACGACATTGCAGGCGATGAAGCCACGGATAGCTCGCAGGCGTGTCTCCAGCCATTCGCGACCGTCAGGCTGAATCACAACGAGGTATACCTGCGCGAGAAACTTTGCGACGAACTCCATGTGCGACCCTTCGACGTTCGCCCGCCCATGGAAACTCGTCGGTTCAAGCCTGGAAGCAAACCGTACATATCTCCTAAGCCAATGAGAATGCGCAAATCCATTCTCAAGGAGTATTTGCCATCTATTGCGGAAGCGTCAGCAGAGCACCCGTCAAAGGAGGGACGAGAGAATATCCGGAACCCGCCTCCCAGTCCCACACCTACGCTTCAGAGTCAAGCAACAGCCAGTCCGCCTGTCACTAGTCCGGACCATACTCAGCCAACGAGCGAAGACCCTACTTCCCCACCAAACAACACGGCTAAACGCAAAGACACACCCGCGATGTCTCCGGATGTGTTGCTAAGTCCTGCCACGGGCTCCAAAGATCCGCGAGTCGTGGTAGGTGAGTTGGCGGCGCCGCATCGCCTCAGCAACGATCCGGTAGCACCAGTCGGCTCCGATCCTTCCTATCACGGCGTTCACGATGATCCGCTGTTCGGCGTCGCCAAAGAAGTCCGCTTTCATCCTATCCACCAAGACCCCACGACGCAGGTAGCGCGTCAGCTCACTCCTCATCAGATCCACCAAGACCAAAGATCAAAGATCGCAGATGCCGTTGCACCTCACAGCGTGCATGACGACCCGGCCTTCAAAGTGGCAAACAACCTATCACCGCACACTGTACATGAGGACCCTCAAGTACAGGTGGCTGACCATGCCTACGATCATCGGCTAAGCCACGATCCTATGGTCACAACCAACAATGCTCCGTTACCTCACAGTGTCCATGATGACGACACGGCGACCATGCCTGGGGCGTTCCAGCCAGCCCCTCACAGGTTGAGTAAAGACCCCCAGATGATTGAGAGAGGGTCAGCCGTTCCCCACAGCGTCCACGAGGATTCCACGGTTGATGTGTCTGGAGACAAGCCAGAGAACCATACCATGCGCAACAACTAATCGTCAACATCAACCAGAAAATATCAGCTTCTCAGTGTTGGTACAGAACTTTTTTTCTTTAAAGGAATACCGATACGGCCCCTTGCAAAGTGCGGGCGTCGTTGGTTGTGGTTAACGCCCCTGCGAAGGTTTAGAGAGACATGCGGAGGAAGGACTTCACGATAAAACAGACTTTGTAATTATAATTATCATGCGACCCCTAGGATACCTCTATTAGGAGTATTGACTATCATTCCACGCTTACTCTCTCCTCGTTCGTATCGTAGTTTGCTCGCTTTCATTCCTGTACTTCACTTAGTAAACTGTTGTTCAACTTTTATCATACCCGCTCCCCTCAGTTCTCAGCGTCGTCATCATCATGTTTACTATGATACAACCGCTTTCTACCATCCGCCTTTGAGACACTCAGCAAAGAACTTCATCAGAGGGAACATTTCCTCCCGATCCCGAGGCATTGCTACCTCCTTCCTCTTCCACTTCACCATCCTGACGTCGAGGAACTCCTCCTTGGCAGCATCAAAGGCATCGTCGTCCAACTGAACCAGACACGCCTTCGTCTTTGACTTGTTCCGCGTGCTGATCGTCGGGACCATGGAATGAGGCAACGGTCCACCAATAGAGAGAACCCCGTTCAACGTCCCATCGTCTTCGCGCTTGCCAGCACCCTCCGTTACATCGACAACCTTTGGTCCCAACCGAAGCTGCGAAGCCAGACCCAGCGCCAGAGATCCGCCCTGCCCGAAGCCGAACAGGATGAGGTCACTCAGCTCCCAGCCGCACTTGTCCAGCAGCGTCTCCCGAATAAGCCTTTCCGTGACCAAGTTGGCAGCTTTGCTGAAGCCCGGGTCCGGGGAGAGGTCGTCCGTGTCAGGGTCGAAAGTCAAGTCGTCGCCCCAGTGGAAGTGCCCTGGCGACGAGGAGGAGGAGGAGGAAGATGGTGGGGGCGCGTCGTCAGGGAGCATGGACGGGGGCAGCGGAGAGGGTCCGCGGACAGAGATGGAAAGGACGCCCGGGAGCGACATTGCGCGGGCGAAGGAGGCGAAGGGGGCCTCGGAATCGCCCAAGCCGTGGAAGAGGATGAGGATGGCGGTTGTGGATTCTGGCGGGTTTGGGAAGGCGAGGGTCAGGGGTAGGACTCGCTGAATTGGGGTAAAATCTTCTGGGGTTGGGATCCGGGGAGGCATGGTGGGTATCTGGTTTCGGCGCCTATTTTCTCCGTCTCTTTTTTCTTCCCTTGTCGACAGCTTCGAAATTATGGTGACAAGATCATTCAAGCCTGTGAAAGTCTGTGCTTGTTCTTTTTGCAGTACTTGGTTTTGTCCAAGAGCGGATGGGCTCCTGCAAGACGCTCACTGAGTTTAGTCAATGCCATGATGTGAAGTTATCTCCAAGTGGAGAAAGACGAGTGCGAGCTGTGCTCCTGTCTCCACTTTTCTCCAACGGAAAAGTCAAGCTTCGTGATCAATCACCGCAGGGCTGATCATAGCCCACTGTATGTTTTAGTCCCACAAGCATGTAATATTGGTATTATCAGCCTCCAACCTAATACGAGGTTGCTTTGCGGGAAGTTAGGCCTCGCAAGTCTCCAACTGCCACATGGCTGTCAACTTCACATCATCCAAGTTTTAATGACCCGGTAAATAATGCCGAGACTGAGGCTTTGAAGGGTGAGACATATTTGCCTACGCGTCCCTCTCACCAGAAGGGTAGATAGCCTGACTCTCTCAACAATCTCATCTTTGCCCAAGGTTCAGTCTGTCAAAAACATCAGTAAAACTCGTCTCAAATCTGACCTCTGACCTTGCTCTCTTCACTCGTACGCTTCATCCTCTCTCTCGAGCCTGCGCTCTTCCGCAAGACTGGCGGTTCGTCGCTGACTCGCGTCAACCCAACCGCATCGTCGCATCATGAGACGGCAGCCAAGACCTGCTCGATAAGCCCAGCATGAGGCTCAGCCCCGGCGGCGTCAGGGACGTCCCCTGAAGTCGAACGGCGTCTTTACTGATTAGCTGGGACCCACGACCACGACAGCATCTCTATGCTTGCCTCTACCTAAGCAGCAAAGTACTTTTGGCTAATAGGTGTTGCTATGTTTGTACACACAGATTTCAGAAATGATCTATCTCACCCTGACACCACATCCGCCCAATCGCCGCACTCTAAAGTTTGTTTCCCCGCCTCTACCATCTTCGAGTCGGGAGATCAGCAGCGAAATATAGGTGACACGGAGATTAAGTGCTCCATATGGCGGCGCCGAAAGTTCGTCCTGTCAATGCTTTCTTTACCATGGATCCGTCAAGTCGAAGATGCAATGTGCTATAGTCACGACTTGGCCGTGAACCCTATAAGATCGGCCAAGATTCCCGCCCTGGGCGCTACGTTTCTTGTCTCTCCCATCTCATCTTCAGTCTTAGTCTATATTCTAGCCATTCACTTCTCTGCCAAGCAGCTGTGCTGTCGTTTCAATTCTCGACAGACTATCGTCTCTCGGTCAGAAACAACCAATTTCTAATCAAATCATTCCTTTCTTTCTCTTATTTTCCCGAGCAGCTATACACCCAAGCTCAAGATGAAGTTCTCCGTCGTCCTCGCCACCCTCGCCCGGGACAGCACCGGCAAGCTCTCGAAGCGCGCCGTCTTCAGGCCAAGACCTATGACGAGATCTCCATCAGCGGCGGCACCGCGGGCACCGCGAAGGAGGACGCCCTGCAGAAGCTGAGCGGCCTGCCCACCGACCTGTCCAAGGTCGACCAGGCCGACCTCACCTTCCTCAACTCCGTCAACAAGATCTGCAACCAGGCCGAGATTGGAGCCTTCAACGCCAAGATCGCCGCCACGACCCCGGGTGAAGATGCCCTCGCTCTCCAGGTCAGTTCATCCTTCCTTCAAAGTCAGAGACAAAATTCCGGATATTTCCTTGCAACGCTGTCGACTGACATTCCCCTCTGCCTATTCAGCGCGGCAAGATCCAGAACAAGGTCCTCAAGCTCACGGCCACGGTGATTGGTCTGCAGGTCCAGCAGGCACAGGGCAAGAACGTGACGGGCGTGCTCGAGCAAGAGACTAAGAAACTCAACAAGAACATTGCCGATGACCAGGCTAACAAGGGCAAGCCCGCCACGACGCTCAAGTTCAACGCCTCCACGGACAACCCGACGGCCTCACTTGGTTTGCACACGCGTGAAGATTTGCTGGAAAGAGCGTACTAAACCATCCAGAAATTTGTGTAATCATGAGTAGATGGAGGAAGACGAACCCTCCAAAGTTACATTGGCTGTGATTATGAGCGGCAAGGAAATCATTATATCCGAGTTTACTTACCAGCACGAACCATCTCTCCGAGAAATGTATCAGCCGCAGAAGAGAGCCAACTTAATTCCTCCAACTAACAGCAAAGATCAAAGGAAATGGCCCAAGGAATTATTTCCATCGCCAACGATCACCGGGAAACAGAGAGATCAGGCGGAGATCATATCGAGTGAGCCGCGATGATCGCCAGAAGCACGATCTTTTCCCAGTTGCGTTGCATTTGAAGATCTCCACGCTGACAGCCGAAACACGCGGCACATCTTTCCTGGGGAAAGGTCTGGAATATTCCAAAGAGTAGTAGTCTCGGGAAACGGCTGTCTTTCTGCCTGCATCATTACGCTTCAAAGCTTGGCGCTAAGAAGCAATCAGACCCTCAGCTGTCACTGTCACAGGTTTTCGATGCTGCCGAGACCTCGACCCGATCATCCCCCCCGACCACCTCAACCACCTACCTCCTTTGCACAGCATACATAAGCCCTGCTACGACCAAGCAAATTATTTTCTCAGTTGTCCTGTTCAAGACTTGAGTGACCCCAGAATCCAAAAGGAGCCTAGCCCAGACTCGCTCCGAATTATGTGTGATGCGGATAACGATACCCCTGTCCCCTGTTTCATCTCTCCAGACGAATTCCCACCGACATCGTCGCATCCCGACTTCAAGGAGACAACACTAAACCCAAAAGACGTCTTTGCCCTTCTGCCGCAGAGCCTCCCCTTACCCATGTTCGTCTCATGGCTTCCCCTTCCCCCTTAGCCTTTCTGTCTTTCTTCTAGTACCTTTTGCCACCTATGTTCAGCCATGATGCCTTTTGCCACCTAGAGCCTTTCTGTCTTTCTTCATTTTCGGGAAAGTTGACGGCGCAGACTTTTGAAGTACACGCGGGGAAACCTCAGACGGTAATGCTTCAGATTGTGAACGGGGTGAGGAACACCACCATACCCCGGCTTCAATTTCAGCTCCTCAACCGCCGGTTGCCCGTCGTAACTCCCTCATCACTCCTCTCGGTTAACTCATGGGTCAACATTTTGTCCGGTGCGATGGCCTCGGTCTTCTCGTGTCGACCTGCTGGTGGTCCTGGTTTATGTCAAAAGTATGGTTCAGGAGTGGTAGTTTGACACATCCTGGGGGTTCGACTGGAAGTGTACCCGAAGGCTTATATATAACCTTACACTCTCTACTTCGAAGGTTGTCTCATAACTATCCATAATAAACAGCTCAGTCTCTTCTGCTTCTCTCCCGCCGGTCGGACATTCTTTTCTGTCATAACTGTCGTTTTTGCTCAAGCTTTTCAAGCTTCTCAAGCTTCTCAAGCTTCTCAAGCCGGATTACATTTCTCTGTCCCACGATCGCAAACAAGGACACCCAGACATCTAAGTCAGTGACCATAAAACTCTCCATTCAGACCGTCATTCTGGCTTTCGCGGCCGCCAGCGTCAGCGCCGCAGCCGTCGAAGATCCCGCCATGGCCGCCGTTCGCCGCGATACTCTCCTCATGGAGCGCCAGGGCGCCAACGACAACCGCCCCGTCCCTAACGGCGCCTGCTGCGTTGCCAACACCAGCTTGAAGCAGGACGTCTGCAATGTCAACGGCCAGACCGGCCGCTGCGTACCCGATAACATCAATAACTGTTGGTCTCCTTCCTCCCCATCTCCTCCCTTTTACCAGACCTTCCGTCGGGCTTGCTGCTAACGTGTGGCACAGGCGGCGCCCAGTTGACGTGTATCGAGGATAGCAGATTGACCTGTGATCCTAATACCCTCGAGCGCGGCCGTCCTCTTTGCCGTCGTACCCCCGGCGCGTAAATTACGAAGGGGTGTGAAGCACAATCAGCGGGACGCGATGTATTTCCTGTTTTATCACGTATGTAAGAGATACCACAATTGATAGAAAACTTCTCGCTTGCAGAAAATCTCATGAATGTATTCCGGGCTGTCATTGAGCCCCGTTCGCCTTCGACGCAGCTGCTTTCTGGTATATCGGGCCACAAAATACCCACTTAAACGGTCTCATTCTCAGAGCTCTTCTAACGTCAGCACCACCACCACATTACAATCGTCGAGGCACACTCTCCTCATCTTCTATCAGACCCCGTGGCCCAAGGCTCCGACCCCTCACCATGGACGGGCCCTTCTTCATGTCAATCCACTTGCCCTCAGCGTTCCAAATTCCGGCTTTGGTGAAGTCGTAGCTTTCGCTGCCCTCCAAGTATCCGAAACGGAAATACTCATTCAGCCCAAGACTGCTATTGCGAGTCCACAGGAAGCTGTTCTGGGCCGGGGTGTCGTCAAAGAAGGTGCGAAAACGCTCGACGTCGTTGACGAGAACACTGATACCATCGTAGAGCGCTCCGGAAGGAATGGTCCAAGTGAAGTTGATGCTCCAAAGAGATTGGCCTAGATCGATGACGGGTGGAAGAATGTCGGGTAACGCTGAGCCATGCTGAGCGTCTCCTTGCAATGCAGCTGGTGTCTGGAGTACAGCGTCGAAACCCCATCGCGCGATACCATTGATGAAAAGGCCAATCAAGAGGCCTTGGTATAAGAGAGACGGACGAGTCTGCATACTCGTGCCGGGAAGTAGAAGCAAGGCTAGGACGTAGTGATGGATGCGCAGGCTCAAGTCTGGAAGGACAAGGCATACGATGATGCCACCCATGAAAAGCAGGTATAGCTTTAGATGCTTGACGAGTCGGCCTTCCTGTCTAAAATACCAGATCTGTTTAACGATGATGATGAAGAGAACAATGATGATGATGGCCAAGGCGGCTTTCGCGCCTGGTTGCTGTTGCAGATCATGAGCGTTCAGTCTCTGGATTGGGATCCAAGTGAACGTATAGTTTGTGAGGGCACCGACCCAGCATCCGCCAAGCCACAGTATGGTCTTCTCAATCTGGGCGGTGAGGCCTTGGAGAGTGCGTCGAACGCCCATCTTGTCGTATATGACCCAGGCGCAAAACATCGCAGGGAGAAACTTCCCAGTGATGTTGGATACGAGGTCAGCAACGGAATAGTAGTTTGGTGGATCGGAGGCCAGTCCAACATGCCAGAAGATGCCGGTAAAGATTGTAAAGAAGAATAGCGCTGGCGAGGCCGTGAATAGTGAAAGCACTGTTGTGAAAACGAGTGATACTGCGAATAGGTTCCAACGCAGGTCTCGAGCTCTGCATTGAATATTCGGTTCGAACGTGAACGATAGTGGGAAGTATGAGTCGAAACTGATGCTCTCAATGTCGTAACGCTCGGAGCTCACGTAGTTTTGTTGTTTTCCAATCAGTCGAACGACGCCGCAACCACCATTTTCGTTGCTGATTACACCTGCATGAATTGCAGCACCGCAAAGAAAAGAATCACCACGGTAAATGGGCTCGCTGGTCTCGTTAGAAGGACCGCCGATAACGAGCGACTGATATACGATCTCCTGGTCACCAACCGCACGGGGGTTCAAGACCATGTAGCCTGCGCAATTGGCTGAGCATCGGAAGGGAAATCCGCTCCCGTTGAAGGGTCGACAATCAGCGCCATTGAGACCGCACTTGTTCCCTCCACCCCAGTAGGTCGCACCGCATCCAATCTGCTGTGGCGCGCCCCAACCCTCGACCTCAGTAGCGAAGGTTTCACTCCTCTTGACTAGAGCGAACGCGATGATCCAGATGGCCGCGTAAAGGAAGATAACACCAACGCGATGCTTGGCGTTACGCAGGTACTTGTCAACCAGGACAAGAGGGAACTCCTGGATTCGAGGAAGAATCGGCTTGATTTTGTAGGCCCGGGGGTTCGGCGGGCCCTTGGACCACTCAACAGTGGCCTTGAAGGTGCGGCGAACCGGATATGGCACCCACTTCCAACGCTTCCATGCCCCTTCGTCCTGCATGAATCTGGGCGTAGATGGCCCAGAGTTGTCTTCGACTTCGAGTTCGCGACGCGCGGCGATGTCCTCGAGGGGTGCATCAGGATGCTCGGTCGGGTTCGTCCGGTTCGCAGGCTCGTCAGCCTGTTGTCGCTCCATACTACTCAAGAGCGGCTCGTTTTCGGAGTGCCGTCGATTAACCATTGTGGAAACTCGGGAATGTGGGGAGGGTGAGATGATATGTAGTCGTAATGAGTCCGGACTGGACGGGGGTGCGAAGGTGCTAACAGGCCAGAAATCCGAGGACGGCTACGCCATGACGATCAGTCAGCGAGAAAAAGGCTCGGCATTACCATTGCGATCGGAGGAGAAGGGGGAAGGCCATACCAGCGTGCCCAGTGCCAACAGCAGAGGGTAGTATCAATGCGATGCAAAGCGATGCAAATAAGTAACGAATTCTCTCGAGCGTGAAACATTGGTTTCGCTGGCCTCACATCCAGCTAACGACGTCGGACGCATTGGTTGCGAAACATCAGACGAAAGAAGGGCACGTCACAAGGTGTGGCTAAGGTGAGGAACAGCTCAGGGACCGCATGAGCCAGGTGATCCTGCTTTCCTGAAGCAGTCGATCCCGCTGCCGAAGCACCTCTGTTCCTTGTCTGGGCTGGCTGGCAGGTGGAGAATCGATTGGCCTTGCGTCGTGGGTGGCGATAGCGGTGGTGGTTCAGGCGATAACGCTCGCTGTCCGGCAGGTACCTCCGTGCCTCCATGCCTCCATGCCTTCCCATCCTTACGTGATTCATCGGCCCCGACAGCCGCCCCGACAGAAGTGATCGGTCTAGTCTGCACGGGCCATTGTTCTTCAGCCATACTCGTGAGGCTTGACGTCACTTCAGCTCTTCAGCCACATCCCGGTCCGATATGTTTTCTAATTGCACGCAACCGGGCCAGGGCACCTCAACAATCAGCGAGTCATTTCGCCGATTTCTTGCTCGACGTTTGTCTAAAGCTATCCATGCTCAAAAACCCCCGAAAGACCACGTTGGCCCGCACGCTTTAACTTTTCTTGTCATCGACATCGCCTCTGCGTCTTTGACATGTGCTTCAGCCTCCAACCCAAAACCCCGGAACCCATCTTTTACCGCTTTACTGCCTAGAGACGAACCGGCCAATCGATGCATCCTACGCCGCCTAAGTGCTTAGGGTACGCGTTGGAGCAGCCCAGAGCCAACTTAACCTGTTTTAGATGCGCCAGGGCTCTTCCCCGTCACTGATAGCTCTGCCACCGTTCTCTGGGAACTGCGTTGGACACGGTATCGTCGCCGACTCTCCGGTTCTTCTTTCGCCTTCCATCCGCTTTGCCCCAGTTAACCCAACCGGCCATGTTGACACGCTTAGCTTCTCATTGGCCCCTTACCCCCCTGGAGGTGGGTGTTATGGGCCAATCTCGCCTCCCCAGACCGATAATGAGCGTTTCGTGACGACCATCGCATTTGCATGTGCTACTCTGGTTGGTCGCCGAGTTGTTGAGGGACTTCTTAGCGGTACGGAGACTTGCAAGAGAGCAATGTACCTTTTCAGCTTGTCGTTTCTTCTGTTGACCCGGCATCTTCCTTCAATACAATGTACTTGCCCGATTGCCCTCCTCAAGGTAACTCGAGTTGAAAAAAGCTCTGATAACCTCCATGGTCGTCTGACCGATTGCCTTCCCCAACTGCCAAGGCTACCTCATTTTCCGGCATTTCGTTAAATGTCCTAGAGCTTATCTTCACTTCAAAACTCATCCTGCCTTACGAACCATTTCTGGTCTTGCCTCTCTCACCTTCTCTAGCCGTTGTTCTCCTTGATACATACCTGCGGAGTGAACACGTCTTCTGTCCTACCTTACTGGCACCTACATTGCCAGTTAATATAATGACCATCCTCGACATCAACAAGGACCTCGCTGCGCTCTTTGAGCAGCAGGCAAAAGCCACCCCAGATGCTGTGGCTCTTGAGGACGAGACTCGCACCCTCACCTACGCTGAGTTAGACCAAGAGACGCAAACTCTTGCTGACCGTCTGCGACGTCAGTATGGCGTCGGCAGGGACCACCTTGTTGGCATTCTCATGAACCGGAGCGCTGACTATGTGGTGGCTTCCCTGGCTGCACTCCGTGCAGGTGGCGCCTTCTTGGTGCTGGAGCTTGCGTATCCCTCTGGGCTTCTGCGCGATGTCATTGAGGATGCGAAGCCCACAGTAGTAATCACCCAAAAAGCGCATGTCGGCCACATCAAAGCCGACGTGCCCATCGTCGCCTACGACGATGCCGAGGCGCCGATGACCAATGGCCACGCTGGCTCGGAGCTTCCTCAGCTGCCGGCTAGCGATGATCTAGAACGCCTTGCCTTCGTGTCATATTCATCTGGCACGACGGGCCAGCCCAAGGGTATTGCCAACCCTCACAGAGCTGCGGTGCGCTCTTACGATCTGAGATTCGGTCTGAGCGACCTTCAACCGGGTGACCGGGTTGCCTGCAATGTCTTCTTCGTTTGGGAGATGCTTCGCCCTCTTTTGCGCGGGGCCACTGTCTTCGCCGTTCCAGACTGCGCTAGTTACGATCCCACGGCTCTTGTTAGCCTGCTTGAGTCGCGGCGCATCACAGACACACTCATGACGCCGACGTTGTTGGCAACAGTTCTGTCTCGTTACCCGCATCTGGGCAAACGTTGTACCGAGCTGCGATCTCTGTGGCTCAACGGCGAAGTCGTTACGACTGACCTCTGCCGCAGAGCCATGAAGGCTCTACCTGACACCAAACTGCTCAACGTCTACAGCGCCAGTGAGACCCACGAGGTTGCTGCTGGCGATATCAGCACTTTTATCGACTTTGAGGCTCGTGTATGCCCTGTGGGCCCGCCAATGGACCCTGAGCACATCTACATCATGGATGAGGATGGCAACCGAGTTGGCAACAATGTCAGCGGTGAACTTTACGTTGGTGGCGATCTTCTTGCTCGCGGATACCTCAACCTGCCAGAGACAACAGTCAAGGCATTTCACCCGGACCCTTTCGATAAGAAGAAGGGGGCCCGTATGTATCGGACAGGAGATCTCGCTCGCATCCTTCCTAATGGTCTCTTGGAGATCACTGGCCGAGCGGGTGGCATGATCAAGACTCGTGGCTACACCGTTCAGCCTGGGGCTGTTGAGAATGCCGTTGTTAAGCACCTGGCCGTGCGAGATTGCGCGGTATCGTCTCACGGCGATGGCCTTGAGAGACAGCTGGTGGCCTACATTGTGCGCGACAAAGAGGACAAGAGAAGTCGTGCAGACGTCGTCATCGACGAGTCTGGGTACAGTCCAGGAGCTAGACGCGTCCTCTCTGAACACCTTGCCCTCTACATGATTCCCACCTTCTGGGTCGAACTTGAACAGCTACCTACCCACGGAGTTTCTGGGAAGGTCGACCTCAAGGCCCTTCCCCCGCCTCCGACGCCCAAGGTTGCGATCAACGGCGAGAAGGAGCAGAACACCAAGGTAAAGCTTGAGACCATTAAGAAGCTTTGGGCTGCCTCCCTCAACATGCCTGCGACCGCAATCACAGAAGAGCACGACTTCTTTGACATTGGCGGCCACTCCCTGGTGCTCGCAGATCTCGCCAACCGATTTTCGAAAGAGTTTGGATTCCCCGTGCCCCTGGCCCCTCTCGCCGGTGCCCCAACTTTGGAGGGTCACTTGAAGGCCATTCGGGATGCTCGAGATGGACACACGGCTGCAGTACAGGCTGATTTGCCTGCCGTTTTGCGGGCAGACAGCGTCCTCCCTGAGGACATCAAGTCCAACGGTACCCCTATGCGCAAGCTCAACGATGCCGACACCGTGCTCTTGACTGGTGCAACTGGGTACCTTGGCGCTTTCCTCCTCAAGCAGCTCATTGAGACTACCGCTGCGCATATTATCTGCCTGGTCCGTTTCACAGATCCGACAGAGGAGTCTGCGCCTGCAGGCATGGCCAGAATCCGAAAGAACCTTATTGATCTTGGTATCTGGGACGATTCTATGCTTGACAGAATGGAGGTTCTGCCTGGAAACTTGTCTCGAGGACACCTTGGTCTCTCCCCCGATGCCTACGACGATATTGTATCCCGGATTGAGGTCATAATTCACGCCGCCGCGACGGTCAACCTGGTTTACCCTTATGCTGCGTTGAGAAGCCCCAACGTTGGTGGTACGAGGGAGATCCTGCGCCTGGCATCCAAGAGTGGCGCGACACTGCACCATGTGTCGACCAACGGTGTCCTGACTCCATCTATCGCGGGCTGGGGCGAGGACGCCATGGTCGATATTGATGATGTCCCTGAGAAACTCATCGACGGATACGGACAAACGAAGTGGGTTGCCGAGAAATTGGTCTACGAAGCTGCTCGTCGCGGTATGCCTTGTAAGGTCTATCGCCCGGGAACAATCAGTGGTCACAGCAAGACCGGCTCTACCAATGCCTGGGATCTTCTGAACGCCTTGATTGTTGAATCTGTGGAACTCAAGACCGCTCCAGGTATCGACAATTGGTTCGCAGAGATGACACCTGTAGACTTCGTGAGTGCGGCTATCACCACTCTTGCGAACCACCACGATCCCAGCCAGTTGGTGTACCACCTCGGTGATCCCAATCCAGTCTCAGCCAGCTACATCTTCGATGCCCTCAACGAGCTTGGGTACTCTACGAGCAAGATTCCTTGGGACGACTGGGTTGAGCTGTGGACCAAGAAGAGAGGTTTCGGTACAGCTGGCGATGTGCCATTTACTGTCGACATCCTTCGTGGCGGTATGCCTACTGCCGAGACCCTGCAGGCCGTCACAGTTCTTAAGGACGAGGCTACTGCGCCCGTTCTGGCCAAGTACAGGCTGGATCGCCCCAAGATCGACAGCAACCTGTTGGAAACCTACACTCGACACTTCTTCGCCCGAGGATGGCTTTCAAAACCTCCACGTCGCGCCAACGTCAACGGCGTCACGTATCGCGTCAACAAGGGTCGTCTCGCTGGCAAGGTCGCGGTTGTCACTGGTGCTTCTTCTGGCATTGGAGCTGCTGTCGCGGCTGGTCTGGCCAAGGAGGGGGCCCACGTCGCCATTGCAGCGAGACGCACAGAAGCCCTCGAAGGCGTGAAGGCCAGGCTCACTGGCACCGGAGGCAAGGTCCTCATACACAAGACGGATGTCACGAAGAAGGAAGATGTCGAGTCGCTTATGCAGACAGCTACCGAGAAGCTGGGTCCAGTCGATATCCTCGTCAGTTGCGCCGGTGTCATGTACTTCACCATGATGGCCAACAACCATACGGAGGAGTGGGAACGCACGGTTGACGTCAACTGCAAGGGTCTCCTGCACTGTCTATCTTCCACTGTCCCCGTCATGCTTGGCCGCGGAAAGGGCCACATCGTTGCCATCTCGTCCGATGCTGGGCGCAAGGTTTTCCCGGGTCTCGGCGTCTATTCTGCCAGCAAGTTCTTCGTCGAGGCCACCTTGCAGGCTCTTCGTCTCGAAACTGCTGGAACTGGTCTCCGGGTAACGTCGATCCAGCCCGGAAACGTTGCTACCGACCTTCTGGGCATGTCAACGGATGCCGAGGCTCTTAAGAAGTACGGCGAGCCTTCAGGAGCCAAGGTTCTCGATCCAGAGGACGTGGCGTCGTCCATTGTTTACGCTGTTTGCCAGTCGGAGCATGTCGCTGTCAATGAGGTGCTCATTGAACCTCGGGATGAGCCAATTTAAACTACCAAGCCAGTTGGGATTCTGCAGTTACTTTTGTAGAGGAGTAATGGATCACGATGTTGTTTTTCTTACATGATGTGGTCGCCTCCCACGGGAGCCAACCAGCTAGTTAGATGACGGGCATCGAAGTATACGATTCATCTAGGTAGCTGCGTTGATCTGCTCACGACAGGGGCTTTATTAGACTTCGAGGAGTGATAGACTGGGTCTACTGCATAGTAGTGTAACCGCTACTGTTTACTCAAATTAGATGCTTAAGATGCTTAGGCTCGAGGACTTCAAGGACGTCGACGCAGTACCACCGGCTGGCATATTCTTCTTGCACAAATGGCGTCAAATGTTATGTGATTGGCCAGTCGAACTGTCGCACGTCCCGTTTCCCCTGCAGAAGCTTGAAGACCGGATCCGCCCCAAGCTTCCCCAACTGGACCCCTAGAAGCGGCGCCAGCCACAGCTCTTGATCCCCATCCTGGACGGCAACTGTGGCTTTGACCTTACTTGTGGCTAACGTTTCTGTTTTCTGATAATGGCGCTAACATCACCACGTTCGATTGAGCGAAACCACGGGTTCTGGCGAGAGTTTCATGAGATTCGACTGCGGAGGAGTAAATCCACCAGGACGAACACCAAGAAACGCGTTCGGGACTCTCTGCGGGCGGTATCCGAGGTCTACTGGACCAGGTGCTCTTTCGCGTCCAAGGCTGACTCAAGGGCTCCAGACAGTCGAGAACATGCAAAGATGACCGATGCAGCAACGACGAATGGAGCGAGTACACAAGACGGAATGATATTTGAGATCCTCAAACAGTCCGTCGAGGGTGCGGCGGCGGCCCGTCTTGGCAGATTGGCTCTGCCTAAGAGAAAACCTGTGGAGACGCCGAATTTCATCGCTACAGCTTCGCGCGGCGTGATTCCTCACGTTACACCCGACAATCTTGCAAAGCACACATCCTTCGGTGCGGCTTACATGGCGCTAGAAGATTGTATTTATCTCTGGTCTCTTTCCCAGCATGCTCCTCGAAGCTAACTGTTCGCAGTTATTGAGAAGAAGAAACCCGCGGTACTATCAATACCGTCTTCAGACAATCAAAGGCCGCTCCACAACTTCACCTGTCTCCCAGAGGTTATCGCCACGGTCCTCGGAGCAAGACGGAACCCGGCAATCAAGACTCCCATCGGAAACGGCGCCAAGTCAATCGCTATCTTCACCTCGACGGGCTTCCGCAACATCACCATTGATGAGTACTATTCCGCAGTTGAGACGCTGAGACCCGACATCGCCATCGGTCCCGCCGACCTCTTCCACACCAGCTCCATGCCGCCGTCTAAGAAACTCGTGCGCATGGCTGAGCGGACCGAAGAGTGGACCGACGTCTTCCTGAACCCTAAACGGCAGGAGACGCTTAAAGAGGTTGGGGTCTCTGTCTTTGCACCTGTCCTGGCTGTGCCGTATCAAATTCAGTGGGAGCACCTCAGCCATCTCGCGGACGATCTCGTCGAATCGCTTTCCGGATTGGCGATCTACGACGTCGACCTGCTGCCCGATATTGAGGAGAATTACAAAGCTCTCATACCTCTGCCTCGATTATCTTTGCACATCCCTGAGACACCACAAGAAATTCTCCGTCAAATATCCCTCGGCGTAGATATTTGCAACATCCCCTTTCTAAATGCCATATCCGACGCCGGTGTGGCACTGACATTTACATTCCCTCCCAAAGGTAACGCCGTTCAGCCACTGGGCGTAGACATGTGGCTTCCCGAGCACGAGATAGCTCTCAAGCCCCTGGCAGAAGGCTGCCAATGCTACGCCTGCACAATGCATCACAGAGCCTTCGTACACCATCTCCTAAACGCGAAAGAAATGCTTGGCTGGACATTGCTACAGATCCACAACCAGCAGGTTATGACGCAATTCTTTGCTGGCATTCGGGCTGCTATTCAAACGGGCGCCGACGAATTCGAGAAGGAGTCAGAGAACTTCGTGGCGGCTTACGAGGCGGAGCTCCCGCAAGGTACGGGCACAAGGCCCAGAGCGAGGGGATACCATTTCAAAGGCGAGGCAAATCCTAGCAAAATCAACCCGTCCACGTGGCAGAACTTCAGCGATGCTGGATCCGATGTTGGTGGTGACGCTGCTGTACTCAGTGCTAAAAAAGCAGGGGAGGGGTCCGAGACGCCACTTGTGCCGGAAGAGGGCTCGTTGGAACTACAGGAGAAGGGATTTGCTGATGTTGCTGACCAGAAGTCAAGGTCCTAGTACACACCAGCGAATGATTACTGCTCTTGCACACGAAAGCCCTTCATACAAGCAATAGATAAGCCTCAGCATTACTCTTTCCAATCTGAAGGCTAGAGTAGAAGACTCTACTTAGAAAGAGTTCAACGGCCGTGTAACCTTTGGTGTCTACGGTGTCGTCCTCTCCCCATGAACATCGCCTTTAGCTCTGTCGATAATTCATGCGCCATGTCATCCACATTGCGGAAACAAGAGATATAGCCATCCAATTTTCGTACATTCACTTAGAGTTCGCCGCGATACCAAGTATCACATGAATCGTAACCACGCTTCTCGCATACTCGTACACGCCTCGCAAGAACATGTCCTCCTGAGCAATATCCGGCTATGGCTCCCGCGGAACTCCATCTACTACTCTCTGCGGAGGACGGAGAAAGACTGATTCAAGTGCCATGGGTCCTCGATGGAGTCGAGCCGTTCGCAACGAGACAGGGGAAAGTAGACGATATTGGCGATCATGGCCCCCTAGCTGGGGGTTTTTGGTTAAAAGCGAGGTGTTCTCCATCGCTTGCCGTGTTAGGGCGAGCCCTGGGGCTGTCGGGGTCAAGTTCTATGATGCTCTGGTGTCGATGCCGCTTCCAGCGTTCTCGACACCTCTTCTGTTGGTTTTTCTTTCTATTGCGGAGTGGTGACTGAAACTGTCAAGATCGGCGATGTCATCAAAGCCATAATGGCCGGTAGCTCGAGTGTCGCCTCCTTCGTCGACTACCTACGATGCTGAAGTTTGCGCCATTCTTGATGTCACTTCCTCCACTGTCATTTGAAAGTGAGGAAACTTCATCTCTGAAGGAAGATGGTTTATTGCGTGGAGTCATGACTGCGGATACTTGGATACCCAGATTTGCCCCGGGATTGGGGTTCAGGTGCAGTAATTATAGTCGGGCCAGTGTATTGATATACTGTTTGTTCCTCGAATTTCCGTTTTCTGTTACGTCTTTGGCTCCGCAGTGGAAAGTGTCTTATTGTTAATTGAAGGTTGCCTTGAGAGAAAACCCTTCGAAAGGAAGTGTTGATCTTTTGTGCGGTCACAAACGATCCCGCCATATCTCCGAATGACATTAAGAAAAATGCTTCCTGGGATAAAACGGGTTGGGAACACCTTGATTGTCCGAAGCGACACGGAGTTTCGCAAGTTACTGTGGTTTTAGCGCAGCGTTATCAGCCGGTGCAATTATCATCCACCAGAACGAGGTTGAAATCCAGTGGCCTAACAGAGTAATCTCAGATCGTCATGCAGCTTTCGTCTCAGAACCGCCAAATGCATAAAGAGCTCGTACTGTTGATTGCAGCTATCTAGGACGGCAACAACGGACGACGACTATGGGACGATCGTAGACATAGGAGCAGTGCCGGTAAGAAAGGTAATATCATGAACGACAAAGCCGATACTGATACTACACACAGTGGCCCTCCGTTTGCCGTTAGCCAAAAAGTCTCCCAACATTACTGGAAGACGTCCGATGGCTTCATATCAATCTCTTCATGCAACGGGTCGGGAACCCCGTCTCGCTTATGCATATTTCTAGATGCTTCCGACCAATGGACACTATCATCTTCTCGCCATAGTTGGTTATGTGGGGATCATGACCCAAGTTCGTCCGTGTAAGCGCTGGAGTTAAGATTCTTCTAGGATGCTGGGTTCCGGCAGCATATATTGCTGCAGTCTCGGTACAATGCTGCAGATCAAGGCTTCTATCGGCCAAGGAGAGGGGTAAAGCTCATCTAGTAGACAGGAATAAAAAGGCCAACCACATTACAACTTTTGGACTGATCTCAGCGGCTTAGATGAACGTATATCAATCTGAAAACCAAGACTATCTCGTAGCGTAGATCGTTCATAATGTCTGCCGCCGATGCGTCAACTCCGCCATCGACTGGTCAGCCAGACGTCAGAAACGTCCACGAGTCTCAAATTGCCGTCGATGAAGGGATATTTAACTAAAAGTTTCTCACGAACGCGCGTGCACATTGCCACCGTTGCATCACAGACGACGGACCTTCCGTCTTCGGACATTGAAGCTGTAAGTGCGATACGCGTACAAAGTACTGAGAGTTGGCGCTCATACCGGCATATAGAGCATCGCTTCATCCAAGGAGAGTTTAGCCAGCTCTATTTGCAATTTCCGGCGTTAGAAAGGTCGGACATACCATAAACACAAGGATGGCAGTTGATGCTTCTCCACTCAGACAACACGATGGGGAGATCTGATCAGTCTCAAAATACAATCACCCAAACTACGAGAGGGAGAGCGAGAGACTTGGTAAGATCACCGTTCTATCTAATGATGTAACATGCGACATACAATCAAGCTGTACAGAGGCTCGGTCTAGCGCCGCCGAATAATGAAGACTCTAAAGTCAAAAGGTTTCTCGATGTTGGCAGAGGAACTGGTCTCTGGGCCATTGGCTTTGGCGACCAGTAACCTGATGCGGAGGTATTGGCCGAGATCTTGTCTCGTGAGAGAAGCCCGAGCGTTAACAGTTCATTCAACACTTAAATTATTGAGGTCGATTTCTCCCCGCCACAGGCTGCGTTCGTAGCTCATTCCCCTTCCTTGTCTGAAGATGATTGACCTGTTGCAGTACCCCCCCGAACGTGGTGTTTGAGGTTGACGATATCGATGAGCCATGGACGTAAAGCCGACTGTTCGATTACATCCACAGCCGCATGATGACTTCGAACGTTACCAACGGGAAGACTTACATCCAGAAGAGCTTTGAGTAAATTGGCTTTGCTGGTTTATCTGAATTTGGATGTTCTCTAGCTTGAATAGCAATTTGACGCCTGGAGTATATCTTGAGCTGCAAAAAACTGATCTATATTCGGAAAGCGACGACGGCACACTCAAGCCGGATGCTGCAATGATCAAAAGCACGGATTTTTAGGGGAAGCTTGCCAGATTCTCAGTCTACCTTTCCGGGATATTGTGGCGCATGTAGACATCATGAAGGACATCGGGTTTGTTGACGTGTCCGTCGTTAAGGAGAAATGGCCGACGAATACCTGGCCTAAGGACACGCGCTATAAAACGCTCGGGTCGGGGGCAAACGTCAATAGTATGGAAGGTATTGAGGACTGGACGATGGCTCCGTTCACCAGGGCCGGGGGGTGGAAGAAGGAGGAAGTCCAAGTCTTCCTCATTGATGTGCGCAGGGCGTTGATGGACAAGAGCATTTACGCCTACTGGCTCATGTAGGTGAATGCCGCTGACGAATCTGTGTCGAAAGACCAACTTTCCCCATAACTTGATTGACAAATTGTAGCTATGCCATCTATGGACGAAAGCCGGAGTGAAGGAACACATTCGAAGGCGAGTGCAGCACGAGTACCCAGATTGTCGATGGTATCTTCTCGCTGCTGGCTGAATAGCTGGACGCTCCTCTTGGAGACGGCAAACACTTGCTAGGGCAATACCCTACTCATGCGTGATGGCCCCAAAGCATGGGTGAAATCACATCATGATAGTGATGAAGAAAGCGAGAATGAAGGGAAACCGAAGACCATGACAGACTTACGAACCGCACAGTGTGCCAAGTCTCCGTCATCCAAGTCACCATCACAAGTGAACGGCCGCGCAAAGTAAAGCGATCACAAAGTAAAAAACCCTAAGATTGCGTCGAGCGACGTTGGCATATGTACACTCCACACTCTCCACGCTCATTGCCTCTCGATAGCCTTGGGCTCCCAGCTGTATATCTTCGGCTTCGTTCTATAGCAGATGCGTTAGTATTGCCACTCTTGTTCTTGCCAGAAACCCACAGCTACTTACGTGCTGTACGTCTTGAAGGCTCCTCTGGTACCAGTCAAATTGGGAATTGGCTCCGGGCGCTCCCACTTGCGAGCCTTGGTCTGGAGGAGGGCGTCCTCGGTGGGGGGCTTGTCGACCATGAAACCCTGCCACGCGTGCCAGCCAGGCTCGACCTGCGCCGAGTCGTAGTCGTGATTCTTAAAGTCCACCCATCGCGTACGAACTGTTCGTTGTCTTTCGTCAGTCACCGTCCATTGACCTCATCCAAGCCAACCCGGTTACCCGGTGGGGTTTCGTACGGGGGAGTTCGTCGTTGTTCTCGTAGAACTTGTTGCCGGCCTTGTCCTCGCCGACGAAGCGGCCGTACTTGGTGTCACCGATGTACTATTTCTCGTGCATTAGAGGGAAGGTTTCTGAATTGGCGATCGAGGTTCGTAGAGGGGCAAAAGTACCAGGAGCTGGCGGAAGTATTGCTGCGCAGGAAAGTTAGCGGCGGCGTCGAATAGCGGTTCGGGAGGGAGCGGTCATACCTTGATGCCAATCTTACGCAGATTGCTTATCGTTCTCGGGAGGGTCGACATCGTGGCGGCGGCTCAATTGACCTCGAAGAACTGTGCTGACGGCGACGGTGATTGAAGACTTGACGTTCGGGAAGGTTGAGCGATGGAGGTACCTCTGTGGAGTCGCAGATTATATAACGTGGA
Organism: Colletotrichum sansevieriae; assembly: GCA_026260285.1. Classification (NCBI taxonomy): domain Eukaryota; kingdom Fungi; phylum Ascomycota; class Sordariomycetes; order Glomerellales; family Glomerellaceae; genus Colletotrichum; species Colletotrichum sansevieriae. Next base: position 144,421 of record JAOQIF010000014.1, read on the forward strand.
TTATCATTGGGCGCGAGCTCCCTTGCTGTTCCCGGCAAAACCCGCCGCCAATGACGGAGCTTCATGCATGTAACCCTTGTTGGTAGAATCCCAGAAATCGAGTTCCTCGAACGAACTTGCAGTCCAAAACCTTCACAGGTACCAAAGGAGGAGGAGATTCAAGGCGCGATGATTGTTCGTGGTGTATCGCGGTGCTCTTCGAAGCTCAAAGTCCCCTTTGCGCAAACGAATGCGACCCGCTCCAGACCACAATGCCGACGATTCGCGATGCCCGCCGCCGGTGCCCCGACGGCCTCAGGCTCCGGTAGTGTGGTCGGTATGCTGGCCCCGTTCGCGAACGAGCTTGACAAGATCGCGCCATCCTTCAGCATAAATGGTTCTCAGATCCAAATCATCAGGACTCCCGCGGATTTCTATGAGACCTTGAAGGTGCGCGATGAAAGGCGGACCTAGATCTCGTAAGACGAGGACTTATTCTAGGACAGGAGCGTATACGCAATGCGAAGAAAAGGATCTTCTTGTCGACTTTGTACATCGGGAAGGCGGAAAAGGAGCTGGTCGGTACGCCTATCAGACAGTCGGGCTGAGCGAATGACTAACGAACTGCGCAGATTGCGACTTTGCATGCAGCGCTGCGCAACAACCCTGAGCTCAAGTTGAGCATTCTCACCGATGCGCTGCGAGGCACTCGAGAGGAGCCGAACCCGTCTTGCGCTTCACTGCTTGCGCCTTTGGTGACGGAATTTGGCTCGGAAAGAGTTGAGATCCGGATGTACCACACACCCAACTTGACCGGGATGAGGAAGAAGTACATCCCCAAGCGCATCAATGAGGGGTGGGGGCTGCAGCACATGAAGCTATATGGCATCGACGATGAAATCATACTCTCTGGGTAAGGTTTTTTGCGCCCTTATCCTTGATGCAACTGATGAAAGTATAGCGCGAACCTTTCCAACGACTACTTCACGAATCGTCAGGATCGCTACCATCTTTTTTCATCCAAAGAGATCACCGAGTATTTTTGGAACATTTACCAGGGCGTGGCAGGCTTCAGCTTCCTCGTCGAGCCCTCAAAGGAACCCGCGGGATTCGCCTTGACCTGGCCCAAGTCCAACCCCGCGCCCTGTCCCCTGGAGGAGCCGAAGCAGTTTATTACTACAACAACGCCCGCTCTCGATGCTCTAATCACGCCCAAGAAACTCGCAGCTCCAGACGCAGGGAAGGACACGAAAGTGTACATGCTTGCCCAGTTATCGCAACTCATGAAGCCAGACACATCCACAGAGCTGCCTGCCATCTCACACGTTCTATCCACCCTTGCCCGTCCCGAGTACGCCGGTTCCTCGTGGACCTTTACCGCAGGCTACTTCAACCCGGCCCCGCCATTGACGAAGCTCCTTCTTTCCACAGCATCCCAGAACAATGTGGTCATCACCGCTTCGCAACAGGCGAACGGTTTCTACGGGTCTCCTGGTGTATCTGGACTGCTCCCCGGCGCCTACACCTTGCTCGCCCGCCGCTTCGTCCGCGCTGTTCACGAACGCAATCTGGACGACTCCATTGTCCTGAAAGAATGGCGGAAGGGCACCGTCGGCGAGCCAGAGGGCTGGACATACCACGCCAAGGGTTTGTGGATCACGCTGCCGGGAGAGGCAGATCCCTCGATCAGCGTGGTGGGGAGTTCCAATTACACCAAACGCAGTTACTCCCACGACCTCGAGGCCGGCGCAATGATCGTCACCAAGGACGCAGACCTCAAGCAGCGCTTAGGTGAGGAACAGAGGTGGCTCCAGGACCACGCCGAACGCGTGACCCGTGAAGACTTCTCCAAGCCTGAGCGCCGCGTCGGGCTCAACGTCAGGATAGCCATGTGGATCGCGCAGACTGTCGGCGGTGCTTTGTGAACAACAGCTAGCTATTTTTGTATTTATATGGGCGCTACGCGGTGTCACTACATGATATTGATTATACCCGAGGTATTAGAATCTCAGCATTGCTTTAAGAGTTCACCGGCAGTAATTACCGTGATTCGGCAAGGAAACAAGAAGTCTGACAATTGAACCATTATAAAAAGAGCTGACAAGATATCGATCACTTGAAGAGCAAAATAGTTATATTCCGAAACCGAGAATCGAACTCGGGGCTATGCCTATCCTTTCAAATTCATGAGAGGGCATCATGTTGGCCACTACACCATATCGGATGTTGCTGGTAGCTCCGGAAAAAAATATCCCTATATCGCTTGGACCCATCAACACATAATTAAGACGTTCGCGACCGCTAAGTTACAATCTTTCAAAGCCCATTGCACTGTCAACTCATGAGAATAGCAGAACAACTCGGTCAGAACCAAGTTTGCTGAAGATCAGTCTAAGATTATTTCTATATTATCCTGCTGGACTGCCGACTTGCACCCTTCAGTGGACCGTCAGCGCTGTGTCTCCAAAGCCACAGGGGACCCAGCCAGGCACATCGCCCGAACCCAGCCCCAATGATCGAATCGGAAAAACCTGATGTCTAATTATTCCGCACCCACCGGCAGCAGCCCGGGGACGCGGACCACACACCATCACTCAAGCTTCCACTGCAGCAAATCGACGAACACCGACGCTCCACACCAAACGATATAACCGACCACACTCCGATCGGCGGAACCTGGCCCCCTTTCCAATTGCCGTCAACCGAACCTTTCCTCCTCGAATTCTACATCCCGCAAACCACTTCGACAATGGTCGGCAGGCTTGTGTTCTGGAGCGGCTTCGGTTCGTAACAGCCACCTCCCACACTTCTGTACACACCCCGAAGCCATTGGGGATCACTCCAATGCGTTTTGGGAACGACAATTACTAGAAACACCGGTTTTTGGACGAAGAAGTTGCTGACGATGGAGAATAGGCTTCGCTGTCCGCTTCTGGCAGATGGGCATCGAGATGCGCCCCTTCTTCAACAAGGAGTCCCTTTGGGCCTACCCCGTCTACATGCTCGGCGGCGGCAGCTTCGGATACTGGCTGCAGGGCGTCGACGACCGACAGACGGCCTTCCTGAACGAGCGCAAGTCGATCCTGCTCGAGAAGCGTGCGAGAGCGGCGGCACGTAACGAGGCTGACCAATAGACGTGCTCTCTTCTCTTCGACAATGATGGTGACAAAATTTCAAAAAGACTAGAAGTGGAAGAAGTTTTCGAAGGAATCATTGATTATCCTTCCGAAGAAGACGACTAAACGATCATCCGATGAGCCGAGGTATGGAAAAGGGTCGCGTACAGGATTGATGGGGCCCGGGCATGGACTTGAAAGGGTTCAGCATTGCGCAACGCGATGAGCAGCGGTTGGGACGCCAGCGGGGAAACTCCTGGCGAGAGAGCGATATCCCTTTGTATATATTGCGTTGAGAAAGGCTGGAATGACGCCATAAACTTCACCCATGTCTAGCTTGTGAAGGCACCATTTTCACGATGATTGCGATGAGCCTTTGCAAAGCTAGCGTCTATGGTGCGTCTCTTTCTGAGTCCGCATGAATTGGTATCTATTTGACGGGAAGAGACCACGGACCTGAAGCGCCCAAAAATCCGTCTAGGTCTACCGAGCATGTGGTTCCCAGTGCTCCTCAAAACTGGTCGTCTCTTTATACATTGTTTCCTTCACAACTCCTCCAGCTTTCTCAGAATCGCCGGCACAGAAACCGGCGACGTGATGCCCAGCTCAGTGATAACAACAGAAATGTGGCGGTCCCGAGTCGTATCGAATAGCAACCGGAAGCTGTCTGCCGTCATCTGCTCTGGGTCAATCTCATTGAACGTGAGCGAGTCCATGGCAACTCTTTCGGTGAAGTTGATGGTCTCCGACAACGCAACAACCCTGATCCCCTGATCCGCCGCCGCGATTGCGATATCGCTCGTGCCGGCGCGGGCATACATGGCGCCGTTACTGAACATCGCCTCGGCGCCGACCAACACGCGCGAGGTCTCGTGCAAGTGCGCGCGCATAGCGCTCAGGTCGGGACAGTACGAGACCTCGACGCCGCCGCCGGGCAAAGCGCGCAGGTTCTTGGCCAGTTCCCGACCGGTACTCTCGAATGGGTCGTCGACGACAGTGACAGAGAACTTCTTGCCGTCGGCATGGGCCTGGCGCAGGGCGCGCTCGACGAGGGGGTGGTGAGCGTACGTCAGCACGACCTCGCCGTTGTCGATGCTGTCGGCGGCGGTCTTGACGATGACGAAGTCGGCGAGGGTGATGCGCTCACGGATGAAGTTGTCAACGGACTCGCACAAGAGCTTCTTGGCGTCGAAGTCGGGGAGGTCAATGTCGATCTTGCTGACCTGGAGCTTGAGCCAGCGCACGGCGTTCCCCATGGAGAAACACATGGGTCTGCATGCCGAGAGGTACTCGATCTGCGGGTTGAGCACATGTGATGTAAAGTGGCGGGAGAATGTGTTGCCTGGGGGCGTCGTGTATGAGTCGATAACCTGCAACTTGCATTAGACATCTCCGTCGCCGGTGGATGGGGAGGGATTGACTCGGGGGGCTTACCTTCTTAAACGCCAGCAGAGTCGCCTCCAATCTTGTGGTGCTATCACTGATCTCAAACGCAGCCATCTGCTGTCCAAGCGCCAGAACGGCCGAATGGACGTCCTTGTCGGCTTCTGACATATGTATCCTCTTAGCCATAGACAGATGACTGAAGCATTCGGGGACCTTCGGCTTGTTGTCCTTGGGAGCAGCGAGGACGGCCTTGGCAGCTGGACTGCCCTTCCCACCGGGGCCACCGACGCTATGCGGACCGTCCTGTCTCTGTTTCGACTTTCCTCCCTTCGTGTCGCCGCCGCTGCCTTGCTGAGCTCCCTGCCCCGCCTGTGGTGCGGGTTGAGCTTCCTTGGCCTTTGCTCTCCGCGCCGCCTTCTCCGCCTTCGCCTTGGCCTTCAGTTCGGCGCCGCTGAGCTTCTTCTCCCCTCCTTCTGCCGGTGCGTCCTTCTTTTGGGGCTGCTGCGGCTTCTTTGCCTCGACGGCTGGCGGGGGTGCGGCTGTGCTTGGTGTTTCCGTCGCCATTTTGCCTTGCTTCCCCCTCTGTATCGAATTTGGAAATCTCTGATCGGGGCTCGGCGTATAGGGTGCCTTTATTTTCCCGAGATTCGTAGTCCTACAGGGTGTATTAAGAAAGATTTGAGCAGGATGTCGAGACTGTTTTCGGAAGGAGCGATAGGTCACCAGAGGGAAGTCTGATCGCAGATGCTAAGAGGTTTTGGAGATTCGAGTCACAGGGGTTTGCAAGGCGGGATGCCACTCGGATGCCCCGCGCTAAAAGCTCGCTAAAGCTTAAGTGCAGCGTGCGGGGAATGACGTCCCAACTGCGGCTCCAATCACCACTCCCAACGGTCCGCCCAAGAAGTCTGCAACCTTGTGCTCGTCCGGACGCAGCTAAGTGAGTCGGGGGTCAGGGGCAAGCTTTCAGATGGTTCTTGACTCTAGAAGCAAATTTTTTTTGACGAGGTGATTGCCCGTTTGAAACGGTCTGGGTCAATTCTATTGCCTAGTTGCCATCGATCTAGCCATGTCATGGAGTGCTAAGCACATGGCACGGCATTTGAAACTACGACGAAGTTGTTGCATTTCTATGCAGTGTCTACAATGCGTTTTAGTCTATATCGGAACATACTCGTACACCGTCATTCCGCTTTTTTCTTGTGATGTACATAACAATTCACGCAACTGATCTAGCCAACCGCGCAGCACCCAGCATGATCCTTTTTGTTGCAATACAAAATACCTAAGCTTACAAGGCTTCAGCTTTCCCCTCAGAAGCCTCCTGCTCAGCGAGAGCAGCCTCAGCAGCAGCCTTCTCCGCAGCGAGCTTGTCGAACGCGGCCTTCGCTTCGAGCCAAGCCGTGGAACCTTTCACAGGCGCAGTCAAGTACATCTTCATAACCTTGAGAGGGGTCCCTTCAGGCCTCTTCCACTCACTGGCGCCTGGAGTGTCCGCTACGAGGTCCCGAACAGTTTGAACCAGCGCCTCTGCCTCTGCCTTTGTGGCGACGCGGCTGCCCTTCTTCTTGGCCATTAGAACCTCGACCTTGAACCCCTTCTCCAGGAATGTCCTCAGCTGCTTCAGCTTGTGACCCGCGTCATGCTCCGCAATTGCCCAGTTGAGCTCGAGCTCCTTCGTCTTCTGCTTGTTCTTGGCGTTCTCCTTCTTCGTCTGTTCCAGCTCCCTCTCCTTCACCCTCTGTTCCGCAATGTTGATAATCTTGCAAATGGCGTGCCGCGGCCCGCCAGACCCCGGGTTACTAGGCGCGGCGACGACCATCCTCAGCACTTCGTTCTCCCGGTCCAGGGACCTGAGGACCTTGTATGTATCGTACGGTCCTTCTAGCTTGTTCTCCTCGTTGACAACCATGATCTTGCGTTCCGTGATCGCCTCGTTCTCGAGGGGCCCGCCCGTCTTCCCCCCGCCGGCGTTCGGATTCGGGGCACCAGTGTCGCGCTTCTTGAATCGGTGGACCATTGATGCGCTGCGTGTGAGGCTCGGTATCTTTGATTGACTGGGCTGGAGTACTCTGCTTGCAGAGGCTGATAGGATGCTTCGTCGCGAGAGCGCTTCGACCTTTTCATAGGGCGAGACGAAGACCCTATATAAGGCCGTCCTGCTGTTGAACAGACACCGTGTGACCCTCATGTTTGCTGTAGTTTTTTTCGGAAACGTTTCGGCTGCTTCAGGAGGTCGATGCAACTGCAAGACAACTTGTTTCACTCGTTGTTTGTCGGTTGAGTGGGATGGACATTGCTAGATGCCAAGATTGATGAGCAGAGGTGAACAGGAGAAGCATTATGGGGCCTGCAAGAAGCTCCCTTACCCAATCACAGGGCGCGATGCGCCGAGCTTTCGTGGGGTCCAAGCTCCGACTTCACACGTCCGCCGTGGTCTTGTCGCTCCCGCTCCGCTTCCTCGGGCTTCAGACGGGCCTCACGGAAACACTTCGGCATCAAATGACTCCTTCTCAATGGCGGCTAGAATAAAGCGGTTACTCCACGGGTACATGGGCCACCCGATTCGCCTAGTCTTTCACCTGGCAAAATCGGCCGCCGCCGCACATGTCTTCATGAACTACTACTTCACAGCTGGGCCGGCTGCCGGCGCCTCAATGCTTCCCACGTTCGACATAACCGGGGATTGGATTCTGATTGATAAGCGCCATCGATACGGTCGCGACGTTATCGTTGGCGATTTGGTCAACTATCGCATTCCGGTTTTCAAGCATAGTGAAGGTGTCAAACGAGTTATTGGTATGCCGGGAGACTACGTTCTCATGGGAAGCCCAGATATTGATTCACAGAAGATGGTGCAGGTATGGAATTTCCAAGCTGATGAATTTTTTTTTAAACAGCAACTGATTGTTTATTAGGTGCCTCAAGGACATTGCTGGCTCGTTGGCGACAATCTTGAGTTATCAAGAGACTCGCGGCTATTTGGACCTGTACCATTGGGTCTCATCAAAGGCAAGGTGATAGCCAGACCGTTGCCAGTCTCCAGCTGGCAATGGTTCAAAAACGGTCTTGTTGAGCCTGAGGCGGATCCTCGAATTGGAAGTGAAGATTGAACAGTCAGGCGTGACGTGCTTTACTACGAGAGCCCAGGGAGAGACGAGGATGATAGGGTAGATGGGATAGTGCGATGATTATCACCAGTGGTGAGTTGCTTTTTGGGTCTTCTAATAAGATCTGATCCTAATTACAACACGGTAGGAAGACCCGTGGCGTCAGGAAAAGGTCATCAAGCCTGGCGACAGGCTGAGTAACGCGGGAAATGTGTTGGCCCGACAAACGGGACATAATGCTTAATACAAAGTAAAGGGTCGGGTCGTCCTTGTTAGAGAAATGCCGCCCCCAAAGACAGTACGAGGACATGCCCGCCAGGGATTGGCTCGCCAAATAAACGCTCCTGCAAAAATGCTTCCACGCCAACAATAAACACGACGTACCAACCGAAACTCATTCTGCATAATCATCCACACCAAACGCCTTGAAGCCAAGCCCCTGAGCCATTTGATCCTGTCGTAGTGCCCCTTAGGCACCTGGAGGAACGAAACAGTGAAAATGAAACCCGCCGACAGTAACAATACTTTAACCTTCAATGTGAGACTTTGAGCCGCTCTGGCCGAGCAGCTCCAAACAACGCTGAGCCAGGTTAACGACCTCGCCCTCGTCGTCGTCTTCGAATTCGTTGTCTGGCTCAATTTGACGGTTGGCGATCTCTTTGATCTGGTCGACGATGTCTAGAGCCTGACCGATCAGCTGGATGAGGTTCTTGTCCTCCGACTCGAGCAGTTGGAGCAGAGTCCAGATTGCTATATGCTGGAACGTCGCGTCGCCACTTTGGAGGAATCTTGTGAGGTAGCCATGAATACCGCCGTTGGGTTCCTTCCAGTCCTGAACGAATACGGCGTAATCGCCTACTATCGTAGGATTAGCAAAAGTCTAGACCATATATTGCAGCGCTTGTCGTACCTTTCGAGGAGAGATTACCGAGGGCAGCGGCACTGTTGCCTTGAACCTCGATGCTCGGGGAATGCGTAAGAGGTATGAGGACCTCAAAGACACCCAAGTTCAAGAGATGCGACTTGAGCTCGTCGCTCAGAGCAAGGACAGCAATCGCGGCCGTCATCTCGGATTGGACCGTGACAGGTACGTCGAGAACCAATTGCTTGCATTTCTGGACTGCGCCAGCGTCGAGAACGAGTGCCTTGTTGCGATCGGAACTGGCAGCAAGGTTTCTTAGGGTCGAGATGGCGTGACACTGGATTTCTTCGTTCTCGGTAGAGCCGAGTAGATCCACCAGCGGTTTCAGGAAACCAGCTTCGATAATGGGCGATTCGTTCAGCGGGTGGATGGAGATGTTTCGTATGCATGCGACAGCGGAAAGAATTAGAGGAAGGTAAGAGGAAGATAGCAATCTGAGCAACGGGGCGAGTCCTTGCGATCGTACTATGTCGAGCTGATACTTTTCATCCGAGGCGAGGTTGCGGAGTGCAAGTGCTGCCTGGCATTGCACCTTGGGAGACGAAGAATCCATAAGAGTGACAAGCGAAGACACAAGCTTCGATTCGGTTTGAGCAAGTTTGCGTCTGTTGTTAGCGTCGACGGCGATGTTACTAAGGGCGGTTGTGCAGTAATACTGCACGTCAACGTCTGGCGATGACAGTAGCTGGACCAGGACCGGAATGGCACCGGCGTTAACGAGTTGCTGGCGGTTCTCGTCTACGCATGGTTCAGCTATGGCTTTCTCTTTGAAGATGGCAATGGCCTACCTGAGTGTGTCATGTTGAGCAAAGCTCCAGTCGCGTTCCTCTGGACTCGCATGTCCCTGGACTTTGCCAACCTCGTCAGAGGGCCCAAGGCGCCAGAGCGAGCAATCTTCGCCTTGTTCTCCTCATGTGTGGCCAAGTTGGTAATGCAACCGACGGCATTGCACTGTACCTCGACGTTCGGTGATAGCATCTGTCTGATCAGAGGCGTAAGTCCACCGAGTTGGACAATCAAAACCTTATTCTCGGCTGATAGTCTGGTCAGTATTCATCCTCCAGCCTTGTCTGCGAGGCCAAACCTACTGTTGACCGCCAGGTTGCCAAGAGCTGCGCTCGCGGCGCGCTGAACTTCGATATCAGGGCTTTGCAAGAGAAACAGAATCGGCTCGAGAGTATCGCGGTCGACTTCACGTACATCTGCGGCACAGTCATCAGCAAAGGACAGGTGACGTCGATGGAGTCCCTCGCAGCTGCTGCAGCGCAGGGTCCGTTGGCTTATCTGAAGCTATGTCCAGGCCATCCAACTGACCCAACGTACCTCGCTCCGTGATTTCGGCAAAAGTGAGACTAGCACTGCGTTGAAGATCGATGTTTTCGGAGAATACGAGGGTGCTCAAAGCTCGAAGGGGTTCGCCCGAGAAGAAGTCCGTTTCACCCCGCTGAAACAAGGTCAGTCCGGCAACTTGACAACATGCGGAAGGAAGACAAACGCGTACGTTTTCTAGGTACTGGAGAAGGTCGGCCACAGCCTCGCGTTCGCTATCAGCGAGGACTGGCTCATAAAGTCCATCGCGGGACCTCCCTGTGTAATCATCCTTAGCTTGGCAAGTCAAACAGGATGTAGCAGTGGAAAAAATTCGTACCTCCGCAACACGATTGACAAACTCCCATTGCCGACGTGGGCAACAAGGGCCAGTGACGATTATATCGAGAGTCGATTTCGAGGTGTTGGTGTCGGGGAGCAGCTGGAGCTGTTTGTTTGGATGGAGCCTCTTTCGCAAACACCAATGCTTTAGAACCCGATCCGAGGGATGCGGAGCCTGCAATGTTTTGGAGCGATCGATAGCTGGGCCGATTCGTCGATTACGCTGATGACAGTCTAATATTTGTGAGCGGTCGATAGCCGTCGAATTACGAGAGTGGTTGCTGCCCTGCGAAAGAGGCCCGTCAGTCAGTCGGTGATGAAAGATGGTCGGTCAAATGAGGTTCTGAGAAGAAAGTGACGGGAGGCTGCTCCAGTTGTCTCTCGAAGCACAGGCCCGGGTCGCGGCAACCGCAGTAGCAGCAGCAGCAAGAAGAGCAGCGGGTAGCAGTGGAGTGGACCTGTGAGGCTAAGGTAGTGGGGCCTGGATGTACTCACCAAGCAACGAGAAACAGCACCAGACCTGTGCTGGACTGTGGAACTCTTGCACCTGAATGTAGCTCCCCGATTTTGGTCGAGCTAACCCGTCGGGTTCTAGGGGGACGTTTCGATGACCCAGAGTCGGCGATACGTTCCGAGTGTACCTGCAGCGTGGCAGGCTTTTACTCGTGCTGTGACTGGGAGGCTCCTTCTCCCCAGCAAGCAGAAACGACCTGGAACCTCCAACAAGGCGCACCCTCCACCGCACCCGCACCCGCACCCGCCTCACTCTGCACCCAGGTCCACGTCCACCAGTGTCCTCCATGTCCCCGTCTCCTCTCTCCGGCGGCACTGTCGCAGACTCTCGAGCTCTAGGCACACGGACCACCCTTCTCCGTAAGGTTCTTCGGCGCGCCTCGAGCTGGTGCACTTGGCGAAGTAAGTAGGCACCTTGCTTAAGGTAGATTAGTGATGTCTTGTGTCGTTCAAGCTTGGATAGCTTGGACTTGTCTGCCTGCCCTACTTTTTTGCCTTTGCCTATCTATCAATATAGGAAGCCATTCATGAAGAATCATGGTAGCACTAGCTGCCCTGGTAGTAGAGAGATTCAGGGAAACTTTTAATGGCGGCTGACATCGATTCGTCTCGTATACCTACCTACCTACATACCCAAGGTACCTCAGGTAAGTTAAGTTGGAGTAAGCCAGAGCTATCGTGATTTGAAGCTTTCAAATCTTGACCTCTGCAGTTTGGGATGTCCTCTGAGGCATCTGACCGCTTGCAGGCGTGCAAGAACTTCGATGACGCATACCCACCAAAGCTCAACGGCATCGTTCCCACCGTAGACTACCTTTGGGAGGAGCACACCACCTGCTCGCGACGTTGCTTCTATTGACTCGATACTTGTGCTACTACCCTTGATGCACAGGTGCCCCCGTTCCAAGGGTCCAACGTCACGCGAGCTCACCCGCTGAGATACTGACAGTCACTGACAGTCCTCAAATGGGCATTGGCTGGCCCCGATGGCGATATCCGAAAGACATTTGGACGACGTCTTATGCCTGTTTTTTTTTTTTTTTTTTTTTTTTTAATCAAGGAGTAGTGTGCTAATTCTGACGAGTGAGCTCTGTCTAACTACGATCGGACGTCGCATGGGAACTGCAGCGGAAATTTCACCAGCATGTCTTGAAATGCGCCTATTCCTCGCCATAGATCAGCCCTACCTCGTAAGATACTGCTTCTCTTCAAAAGCAAGTACCTTAGGTAGTTGGACAGCGACGGATGAACATTGGATGGTGAAGTTCATGGCAAGGTGCAGCCACGGTTGCGTTCCAGCAACCTGCCTGCAGCTCTGTCTGGCCATTTAGGTTGGACCCAGGTCATCTCGGTGCCTTATCGCACCACTAACTGAGGCTTCCCGTCCACCCGTCTTACTTATCCTTTGAAATCCTTGGGTACCATTTGCCTTGGTCGACAGGCGCTCCTTGAAGCCATCGCCAATAACGAAGCTGTATGCCGCCATGTTATCATCCCTACTTTTCGTCTCACGGAGCAGACGCCGCTGAACCCGTCAGTCAAGCTGCAGTGCCATGCGCTAATTGCGCCTCAGGTAGGGAAGGTAAAATAACAAGCATCCCGTAATTCGATGATCATGGAAGCGCCAACGCCAACAACGCCAACGCAAACGCCATACCGCTTGTGAACGGCAGCGTCGACGCCTGCGCCGGCCAGAGCCAGCCAGAAGTCAAGAAAACATGGGAGAATCAGACGGTCTAATCGACGAACGAACACCTCCTGGCTTCTCGACCGGGTCCCCTCCACTGAGAGTCCTGGTGGCTAGGTACTGAAGTAGGTGGGGGATAAGGTAGGTAAGCTGTGAGTGAATATTATCTCTTGCCAGGGCTCTAGTACTTTCCATCGCCGCCTTCGCCGCCGTCGCCAAAGCGTGCCACTGTGGCTGCCGCTGTCACTGCTAGCCATATTCTGCTACCTGCCCGTCTGCCACTGCTGCCGCATTACCTTACTTTACATGGTTGTTGGTGCTCCGTGGAAGCGGAACAGAAAAATAAAAAAAGAACGGCGCAAGGGAAAATCACAAATGCGTCAGGATCCTGCTCAAAACCCATCCGATCCTTCGACCCTCCCGTAAATTCCTATCCCAATATTTGTCTCTAAACTTCCTACTCTCTCCCGCCCTTTCTTCCACACCTCCCGCTCGTACCGTACCGTACCGTACCGCACCCCGTCCCGTCAACGTCCAGAGGGGTCACGCGCGCCATTAGCCCTCCTCGCACGGCACGACGACATAATGGACGACCCCTCCTCTGCGTCCTCGGCGTCGAAGGACAATGCCGGTCCTGGCTCCATGTCCATGTCGCATCCGCATCAGCATCAGCAACAGCCTAGCGACACTGGTAGTGGTCCACTACAACCGCCCGTAGTCGCTACCGCTGCATCTATCGTGAGACCACACGGTCACGAGCTTCCATTCGTCACGCCTTCATCATACCTTCGACCAAGGCCGCCCTCTGTGCTTCGCAAAATGCCTGAAAAGCCCCCCAGTCCACTCGATAAGGACCAAATGCAGGGTCTGGTAAGATGCTCTGATCCTTGGACCCCTTCGTTTCCCCCGACTCGCGCCCCTTTGATCGCCATACTTGAGCATGATTTCGCCTTGAGCTGGCTGCGCGCATGCGGGGTTGTTCTTTGCCTTCCGTGCGGCGCCATCGCGAGGCGCAGACTTGGGCCGTGACGAGCCGCTGCTAATTGTCTTCGCCTGCCCAGAGAGCGATCCGCGATTTCCTCAGAGTTCGAACTAGCTACGATGTCCTACCGCTTTCCTTCCGTCTCATCGTCCTCGACAATGATCTCTTGATCAAGAAGAGTCTCAATATTCTTATTCAAAATGGTACGAGTCATGCCGTTGATGGGCCGAGCTGTCCATTCTGACCTACGCCGCAGCTATCGTTTCCGCGCCGTTATGGGACTCGCACAATTCCGCCTTTGCCGGCCTGCTAACGGCCACCGACTATATCAACGTCATTCAGTACTACTGTCAGTTCCCTGACGAGATGAGCAAGCTGGAGCAGTTTCGCCTGAGCAGTCTGCGAGGTACGTAGTCAGGGCTATGATTTCTACTACCAGCGACCATTTTGTAACAGTTTCCCAGATATCGAAAAGGCCATCGGTGTCTCTCCGCTTGAAACAGTATCCGTGAACCCTATGAGGCCGCTTTACGAGGCCTGCCGTCGCATGCTTAAGACCCGCGCCCGCCGAATCCCTCTCGTAGACGTCGACGATGAAACCGGTCGCGAAATGGTCGTCAGCGTCATAACGCAGTATAGGATCCTCAAGTTCATCGCTGTCAACAACGAACACAACACTGTGCTGCTGAAGAAGTCGCTGAGAGAGATTGGTCTCGGCACATATAAAAATCTGGCGACAGCAAAGATGGACGACTCAGTCCTTAACGTTGTCAATTCGATGGTAAAACACAACATTTCCTGCGTTCCCATCGTCGACAAACACGACCGCGTCCTCAACGTCTTCGAGGCTGTCGACATCATCCCATGTATCAAGGGCGGCGCATATGAGGAGCTCTCGTCCAGCATCGGCGAGGCGTTGTGCAAGAGGCCGGACGATTCTCCGGGTATCTACACCTGCAGCCCAGAAGACAGGCTAGACTCTATCTTTGACACGGTCCGCAAGTCGAGAGTGCACCGTTTAATCGTAGTCGATGACGAAAACCGACTTGTGGGTGTTATCTCCCTGTCGGACATCCTCAAGTACGTTCTTCTATTCGGAGAAGAGGATGACACCAAGTGAGGTGAAGCTGGGGGAAAAAGGGAATTACATAGAATCGAGCGAGACGGATCTTCGCTGGAATGACTGGGAACACGGTAGACATGGTAATGAGCATGTGCCAGGCGTACGGTGGCGTAACTGGAGGAATACCAGAGGGTGTGCATATTTGACATTTTCTTACACTTCATGATAGAGGGGCTTGGAAGGCCTACGAGAAGCAGTCGGCTGCCTGGATGCATTACGAAATGAGAACATGTCAATACTCCACCTCGTGCGCTCTGGTGTCCTGCGTCTGTTCCTCCTATTGCGTTTGTCGTTTGCATGGGAAGGTACGTAGAATCTGGACAAACCGTGAGCGCAGGATCTGACGTAGTTTCCATCCAGGTTATGCTCGTGAGGCAGGTGCAACGCGTCTGTCAAGGTATGGTGTTCGGTCAGAATACGAGACAGGAGGCACACCGGCTTGTTGAATTTCCATCTGGGAGGACTGTGTGTGCTCCGGGTGACGCTTGCAGGCACACAAATCTCTGCGTCTTTTCCTCCATAACGCAACATCACTGTCTATACTGCAGCGGCGCGACATACCATATTTTGCATCCCGACCTCAAATCGTCTGCGGCCATCGAAAAACGTCTGCCTATTTCTGATGCCCCCTCTCGACCGCTCTCCAATGCAGAATTACCGCCATGATCAATCGATATCCACGGCCGCCTCCCGTGATGCAGACACTGGGACTCAGACGAGCCAAAAGCCCAGCACCGCGCCAACAAGTACGTTGCCCCCTCAGCTACCTTTGGCTGCCTCCGAAGGACCTCCAGAGCGTGGAGAGCAATCGCTTCCAGCATCGGCCACGCTTCCCGCTCTGCCTATTCAGGATGGCCGTCGGGGCAGAACGCTGCGCACCAGCGCGACGTGGACCTCATCCACTGCAGACTTGGCCATGTTCTCGGATACAGACGAGATCCAGGACCGCCGGAAGTTCGTTCAGGAATACAATAGGTTGGCCAAGAAGGTGAGGGGGTCCTTCTTTGCTACTCCCAAGCGAAACTCCCGGCAATGCTTGGAAAGCAATGCTAATACTGCCACAGCATGGGATTCGAGTTCTGGTTGTTGAAGATTTCGAAGCAGTAGGTGACGTGTTTTCCGGCGAATCATGCGGTGCTAACTATCACAGCGCTCTGCGACACCGGTGGTGATGTTAGAGAAGCGACGCTGGTGGTCTCGGATGTTTCGTTCCCCATCATCCGGTCAACCGTCTAGTCCGCGGCGATCATCGGAATCACTCAGACACAAGAGAAGCGTTAGCGATATTGCGCATCATCTAGTTTCTTCTCGCAGAGCTGAGCCCAAGACTATTGATTTACAGACAATGGTGCGGCTCAGTGGCAAGAGTTTCCTCTACCTTCCTGAAGACTACGCCCCTGGTTCTTTGATGTTGCCAACTTGTTTCCGAGCCGCTGCTCAATACTTAGTCCAATACGGTAGGCCCAGACAATTTTGTTTGACTTTTCTGTGGGAAAATTCTGACGATTTGTAGGGCCTGACACGCGCGGCGTCTTTCGCATACCTGGATCACTGCGCGTGGTTAACGCCCTCTTCGACTACTACTGCTATCAAAAGCCAGGAGAGCAAATCACTAGTACAATTCGCTGCCCATCCCTTCCAGCTCACATTAACGTTGGTGCACACGATGTGGCTTCCGCCTTCAAGAAGTTTCTCTCCGTTCTTCCCGGGGGCATTCTGGGATCTCTCTCGCTTTTCGACGCGTTTGTTGCGATCCACAGCCAACTTCGAGGGGAGCCCGAAATGAACAGGACGATACAAACAAAACTACGGGCTCGGCTCCTTGCGCTGGCAATTGGAACCGTCAAATCACAGTTCCATCGAGAACTGATCTGCGCTGTGTTCGGTCTACTCTCTGTCATTGGCCGTGCCGCGGAGACGGCAGCTCGTGAAGACGAGCGAGGTCATCCGCTGCCTACCTCAGATCTAATGGGATACAGCGCGCTGGGTATAGTCTTCGGGCCCTTACTTGTCGGGGAACTTCTGGACTCGTACACAATGAAGTTGGCCAGCCCAGCCTCTGGGCTTCTGCTTTTCCCTCTGACACCACCGAAGTTGAGAAGAGAAAGACACCATAAAAAGACACCACAAGAAGCAACTCCCTTAGCAATGGACAAGATTCGTGTCGCGAATGATATCGCGGAGATGGTCATAACGAATTGGAGGGAGATTGTCAGAAATTTGAAAAGCCTCAGTATCCTGACGAGAACCAACCAAGGGACGGGAACCCTTAGTCACCGGAAGTTCTTGCGGTCTTCTAGTTCCGAACCGTTTACTATTGGATTACCAAAAGGTTGGAAGAGCAAGCAGTCGGGTCCCTCAGTTGACCGAGAGGGTTCGCCAACTCCCGATACCCCTACACCAGGATCCAGTAAGTTGGCTTACACCTGGCAATTACAGTGACTAACGATAGACTAGGGATGGGATGCTTATCGAACGCAAATGCATCTGTTAATCTGAGTGACAAGCTCGATGTCAAGAGAATCCGGCCCAAGATAGCACGTTCCTCATCTTCCCACTTGCTTGCCCTTAGGCCGTCGCGCAACCCGTTGTCGCCGACTGCAGAGGAAGGTCCCATGGATGATCAAAGTGTTTTCGCCAGGAGGCCTGCCAATGAGCGAGCAAACGAACAAACAGCGGTGACATTAGCGACTCCGAACACGCTGAAAGGCTACGCCGCTGATCCTGTATCACAGCAAGCACATCCCGTGGCGGGCATAATCTCACCAGTCAGCAGCAATAGGCCACATGAAACACTTCGTCGGAGCTTTAATCCGGCCTCTCCCAGAAGTCCAGTTAGGCGGAGACCAATGGGGAAGATGCATGGATCTGACTTTTCCGCGCAGAATTCACGCTCGAACGACTCCACCCGCCTTTCTGATGAGCTCGTCCCGGAGAGGCAATCGTCAAAGTCAACACCAAGAATGCCAGGAAAAGTGCATTCTATAGATCAACCAACAGCCAGTGACCATCAAATCGGAAAGCTCGCTACTAGACTTGAAAGATCCTCAGGACTATCTTCTGCTGAGAACAACAACAGGGACACTGGATTAATGTCTGCAACTCTACGTCGCCTCATTGGGACGGATCGAAGTGGAATATCGTCGTCAGGCAGCCCTCCGCCGAGAACGCCGAAACAAATACATTCATCGCCAAATGAGGTTAGCCCATGTACCATCGTCAGGTTATCTCCGAGAGTACAGAGTCCTCAGCGAAATGGGTCGTTGAACCCCACGACATCCGCCTTAAAGAGCATTCTTTCCATGGCAATGGCACAAGAGAATGATTCTCAGGACAACGAAGCCTTCGAGAGGGATTCTCCAGATGTTTCGAAGAGTATCCGCATCAGAACTTCAGGCACCGCTCTTCCACGGCCGTCTCACAATCAGACTCTTAGGCTGAGCGAAGATATTGACGAGGATTCTGATTGCAATAGTTCAATTCAGATAACTCCTAAAGAGTACCACTCTTCAACGAGTTTCCCTGAAACCTCGCCGCAGCTCGACCCAGATACCCCAAAGGCACTATAGGAGAAGCGGCCTTCGAGAGTCACTGGCTCGGGAAATGACTCCCAGACAGACTTGAACAGAGGTCTTGAATCCGCTTCCCATGTGGGTGGGCTGGGAAGAGAGCCTACCACGTTCGATGTATCGCCATTCGGAATTGAGAGTTACGGTGATTCATTGACAAGGAAGTCGTCTCCGAAGAGTGTGGCATCCAGAGCAGGGGAGGTCGCTCAACACTCCCGAAATTCATCTTTGCGGTATATAACCCCAACCCGTACGTCTAGAGGTGCTCTCAATAGCTTCACAACATCGCATAAATCGAACTCAAAGCCTAAAAGTGTGAAGGCCATGGCGGCAATGTTTGAGGTTGCCTCTCAGGATTCACCGTTCGTTCCCTCTCCTATAGGCAATCGTCAGTCGCGACCAAGCGATACTACGAAATATGTCTCTCATAATAGACTCGACACCCCCTCGCCCAAGTCGTTGAAGCCTGAAACATCGTCTTGGAGCATTGGACAACAGTCCCAGATTTCTACTATGAGTACTCAAACAAAGGGAATTCGAAAGAATATCAGTCGTTCAATTGGCACCAACAGCGCCGCCCCCCAGACTGATACGCCCATGTTCGGCTCACTACAACAAACGCCAGACCTACAGATATACCGGAAGACGACTGTAAAAGGGCCGACCTTCGACGAAGAAAAAAGTCTGCCAAATTTGGGTACCATGGTCAGCCACCCTGAGCAACCTCCTATTGCCCAGCACGTCAGCTTTCCTCGGCCACCATCCTCGACATCCTTGCGCCCATACGACAGCGACGTCGGGCCTCGGCGACCTGCAAGTCCAGGAGGAAACTCGATTTTACACGCACAGATACGTGTTCTGCAGAGGCAATTGGAGGGCAAAGTCGAGGAGGCTGCGTCACTTCGTCGGCAGCTGGAAACAAGAGATGACATGGACGTCGGTGTTCTCAGTGAACAATTACGATTGGCGAAGAGAGAATGTGCAATGTGGAGAGGGCGAGCCGAAACGGCGGAAAAACGAGTGGCTGCTCTTGAGTGGTTCACTAGTAGGCTCCGGGCCATTAAAAGGGGAGATGCCCAGGGAGATGCACAAGATGACTACGATGACGACTCAATTAAAGACGGAGAGAGCAGCGCAACAACAGGGGCCGAGAACGGTGATGCAGTGATGTCAAGAAACGGAATGCCGTTAAGGGGTATGGATGGCCCTAAACGTAACGACGGCGGAGCTGCTGCGTGGTGGAACGAGAAAAGATCCAACCACATGGATCAGGGACTTGTTAACAGGCCGCAGCATGATTACAGGACTGAGTTGACCGAGAAGAAATTGGACGAGCTGATTGGGGCGGTTCAGAAGCTTTTGGCGGAAGATGGAATTGAATAGCAACGCGCACCGGACGCTTTCAGGCTGATGGTTCCAGGATATTGGGGCCTTGGTGTTTATTGTTTTCAGTGTTTTATTGCACAAATTAGCTACGCACGAACGCGGAAAGGTGCGAGAATGATAGGCAACCCAAGAATGAATGAGCTTACAGAGTTGTACATAGCATCTTCAAGTACTTGCCAATTCGTGTGAACCCGAGAAGCGGGTGTGGTAGACGATCAGCCAGTGACGAGATGGATGATTACCTTTTAGATGTTCAGGTCTATCTATCACTGCCCGAATCACGACGTATCCTCCACCGTCCAGCATCGTCCATGCGCATGGCAACGGTACCGACTGTCATTCGCCCGATGCCGTCCAAGATGGCGCCCAACAATTCCGAATCATCGACGACCTTGTCCACGCCCGCCTGAGGAGGCTGCTGCGCTTCCTTTTGCCTCAACCTCAGCCGACGAGGTCTGCGATCCCTCCCGTCCCTTCCTGCTTTGGACTTCCCAGCCGGCGTGTTGTCGTGCCTGGGCTTGGCGTCGCTCGAGGTAGCTGCTGCTGTGCTTCGTCTGGGGGTCTCTGGCGATTTTGGGGTAGGTGGTAAAGCTGACGGGCGAGCCCGGCGAAGGGTGGTCGTCACTTTCGGATCGCCGACGTGTTGGTGGTGTTCTTGCTTTCGATATTGCAAAAGGGGAGATGGCTGGGCCGGAGGCGGTGGCGTAGATGGATAACGAATCTGTGTTTGCGAAGGAGAAGGAGGCGGTTGCGGGGTCATGTATTGATGTTGCTGTCTCGATGCGAATTCAGGCGAAGGGAGAGTGGGTGTGGGGGGTTCATAATATCGTGAATGTTTCTGTTTCTGCTGCTGCTGAGTGGCAGATGTCGTAGCCGTTGCGGCCGGCCGGGTCGTGGCTTGAGGTGGTGGGTGACCCGCTGGGACGGTAACCTGGCTGTTCCCGTAAACGCGCCCGGGCGGCTTGGGCGGTCATTGCTGGAAGACGAAGAGTGACTTGTGGTGGTGGGTTGCTTCGACTACGGCGGAGGCGAGTTGGTAGTCTGGGAGATGTCAGTAGGGATTTCATGGACTCGAGGAAAGAGTGTGATGAAGGGGATTATCTAGTACGATGGCTGGATCTGACATCGCCGAAAAGGCAATTACTACCACGTTGAGGACTGAACAGGCAGGAGGTGCATGATGTTGGGATAGAAGCTATCAAATGGACAAAAATGAAATGAACTCCTGACATACCGACGTTGGGTCCCAGATCTCTCGAAGTGAGGACTTTGATCGACAGATCAGGGTTGACCTTGCCGATAATTTGAGCACCACTGCCGTTGGCGAGGTGGACATCCTAAATCGAAAGGTCAGCATCCAACATGACACACTTTTCTCTAAGGACCGAGATGAGGAAGCAGGTTCGGCAAGACTTACGCGGTTCAAGATTGCGGTGACGTTGCCATCGGCGTCAAGAACGGCAGAGTCTCCGCGGAGCTGGATAACCTTGCCCACGAGCATCACGTTGCTGCCGACGTAACTGTCGAGATACTGCGCGGTGATGCGCGGGGTGGAAGTGGGTTCGGCCATTCTGAAGTTTTGGTTGGTAGTTATGAGTGTGTTTGTGTTGTTTCGATGTGAAGCAGGGGGCAGTCTGTCAGACGGTGCGGATCCGCCGCGGTGCAGTGATGGATGAATGTTGCAGGGCCGCAGGACAGGTATGTCGAAATGGAGCGGAAATTGGCGTCGCGTTTGTGGGCGTCCCCGCGCAGCACTTATCGCGCTGTCAGGTGAAAAGCGGACCCAATCATATCCGGTTACCTAAGCTAGGACCCTTCGAGGTTGCACTTCGTCGATAAATGGACCCGACCCTGAGTCCGTTGTAAGTGATCTATAGAAACGGTATCTAGACGGTGTGATGTTTGTCAAAACCGTCTTCTTTGTTTTTGATCCTACTATTAGGGACAAATCTGGGTTATCCACGAGTCACGTGGCCCTGGCCCAAATTCAATTGACCGCTCGATTTCGGCAGCTCCGACCAATAGGCCATCTTCGTGTTGTCAGAGGGTTGATTCGGACTACCCGTCTCTACGGCCTCACTAGGAACGAGTCACCAGCGTGGTAGCTGGTGGATCTTGGCAACCACCTCAGACGCCGTTTACTGTTGAAAAATCTTCTTCTGCGTCGATATGACGTCATTTAAGCCCTACAGCCTGTTTTTACGGACGAACGTGCAGGCCAAGGTCGATCATTGGGATTCCACTCTACACTAGAGCCATGCCTCATATTGATGTTATGGTCTCACGATTACACAAAATTCCGGTGCTTCTCTGTTTGGCTGAACATGAGACGACCAGATAACGGGATCCGACACTGATCCTGGACGAGAACTTTAATTTGCGTCTTGAGAATCCAAACTGCAAAGGCCGACTCTGGATTATCGGTGGCCTTTTCAACTTCGGAGGCAGTCCCGGGCGGATCTCCTTCTGGACATCGGGTTTCAATGCTGGCTACTGACGCCATGGATTGACGACGCTGGAGAGACGAACGCATGAAGGATCCTCTGAAAATTTTACTTCAGCAAGGAGAACAGGATTTGTGACGCGTTCCTAGCACTAAAATCTTGAAGCCCATGCACGTGTCGAGTGCGGCCGAAGCAGGGTCTGTAAATCTCTTTCCTGATCCGGGACCGGAGGGTCTCGGCGGTGCATGGCGGGCTAGGAAAGAAACCTGGAAACTTGGACGCGGCAGGCAATCGAATTGCGACGGGTCCCCGAGGCCGATCCAGGGCCGGACATGAGTCGGATATGGACGCCGCAATCACTCCAGGTCCACCTTTAATATTGGCTGACTGGCCACCGCTCCGTGCCGTGTTCGCTAACATCCTGCGGCTCAAGGTTAGCAAACAGTACATTCATTGAAGAAATCAGGGTTGTTAGTCGTGCTTCTGACTCCTGTGTGCATTGACGGCTTCGATGTCTGGCGCATTGGGTTGAGAAAGCTTAGGGTAGCCGGGTGACTGTGTCCAGGTCCGTCATCAGTGGGATTGGCACAAAGCCCCGGCACTAGGCTGGGGTTCCAAAAAGACCGATGCGGGCTGCTAATATACTACTTCAGTAAGGTCGTTAAAAAAGAGGACTTCTCGGCTTCTACGAACTCTATGGGCTACGAAGGTTCTGTATGTTTGTCTTTTCCCTCATT
The DNA here is from genome assembly GCA_026260285.1 of Colletotrichum sansevieriae. Lineage (NCBI taxonomy): Eukaryota > Fungi > Ascomycota > Sordariomycetes > Glomerellales > Glomerellaceae > Colletotrichum > Colletotrichum sansevieriae. The sequence continues at coordinate 167,022 of JAOQIF010000014.1, forward strand.
GGTTAGCTGACCTGCCGGATTGATGACGGGCCTGTGGACTCGTCCTTCTATCGCGACTGGAAGGATACTCGGCGAAGGGTTCCCATTCTGGGCATTGTGGCTGGAGTTGCTTCGTTGTCGACGGCCCGCGATATGGGTCAAAGTAGCGAGCTTCTAGTAAGATGGAGCTCAGTGCTGGTCATGGCCCTGGTCCGCAAGGAATCGAGAGCATGTCATCGGCGATCTGGCATGACGTTTGTTCATGGAAAATCCAGAACATCGGTCGATGTCGATAGTTGATCTGGAGCGGGTACGAACCGCGGATGTTATCTTGAGAGATTGCTGGATCGCGTATGAAGCCGGTGCTGCCGAAAAGACGTCTGGATTCGTGCTCGAAACGGGGCATTCCAAGACAGGTCACTAAGTGTGTTAGCAAGTAGTAGACATAGTTAAATACCTCAAGCACTTACTACCTTAACAGACAAATGTGGTTGCTCTGGAAGAACTAATGACAGGAACGGATCAGTGGGCGGCGTCTTTCTTGACTACCTACCTTACCTTACCTTACCTACCCGAGCAAGCGCAAGCTCAAGCTGTTTTGGAGGTTCGCGTGAGGTGGTGGACGTTTTTGGCGAGTGCCCCTCACTTCCCCACCTGTGGCTCCCGAGCTCCCCCTGTTTTCCCACCCCTGCGCCTGCCTGCCATGCCACGCAGCTCAACCAAAGGGAAGAAGACCCGGGCCATCCAGCTCCAGGCCTTGGTTCCCGGGCGGTGTCAGTGTCACCTCCCAGACTTTGGCCTTCCCAGTCTCAGCGCCCTTACTGGCCTGTGCTCACCGAGCAGTGGTTTAGTGTCTAGATGAGGAGAATGACGCACTGGTCTCGGTATCCCGTCTCATAACGTACCGCGTAAGGTCTTGTAAGGTAGGTACCTCGAGGAAGAGAGAGCGGAAGTACGGTACGGTATGAGCGGAAGGGATCTCTGGCGTCCGGTATCCGATGGTTCTAGCGTCCAAACCTTAGCAGGTAGTGGTAAAGGGTGTGATAACGCACCGTCAAGCTGATGCCGTAGCGCTATGTCCGCAGCTTGTAGCTCCCACCCTCCACAATAGACCCATTCCGTTGGATAATGCCGAAAAAGCTGAACTGAAGACTGCCGCTTCCCTGGATGGTGCGCAACGAACAGCTTCCGACTTGCCCTTCAGAAGTTATTCTGCATCGTGTGCTAGGGTATGCGTGCTGCTGCCGTAATAGAGGAAAGACACAGCGAACAGAGCGTCTGGTGCACCTCAGATTCGGAGACTTTCATCCGAAGGGCAAGCTCTGACAACCTGCTCCCAAGGAATATGAAGCTTGGGTAGCTTACGTTCAGCAGGCGTCTTCGCCGGCAGGCTGCTAGGCATGCAACTGATTTATTTGAGATGATTTTGCGTCAGAGTGGATGGGTGCCGCGAGGTGTACAGAGGCACTTACCTCAGTACCTCAGGTCCGCACAAGGCGGGGCGCAGTGAGAGTACATACTAGTGCAGATTGGACTTGATGCATGTTTACCTTCCATTACCTTACCTTACCTACCTCACTTACTCCCCTCCTTAACGCTCTCTTCCATTGGGTGAGAGCTCATGGAAGGCGCTCCTCAATCACAATCCCCAAACAAAGACGGAAAAGAAGAAACCGGGTCCTTCAGGTTATGCACTTGTGGAAGCTCTCCTCACTTTCCCACCGCGGCCTCCTGTTACCTACCTTAGCTCATCCAAGTCGCCTCACGCCCTTTTTTCCACAAACGTTCCATTTGTTCGTGGCCTGCCCCCAACGATATTGGCTGGCTTGTCACTCTCTCCCTCGCAGGATCACCCACCAACCACCTACCTATCCACTGATCAGTGCTTCGACTGCTCATGACCCGACGGGACCTTCTCCATCAAATCGACTCCTATCTTTCCTTCCTTTTCGTTACAGTTTGCGTCACAGCTTCCTACTCTCGAGTCAACCCCAATCGGATCTCATTGAAAACCCGGAGTGCGCTCCGACTCCTCCTGCGTCGTTGCTCTCCTGATCCATATTGCTGCACGCGACTTCCCCCGCCGCCTGAACGCCATCCGACCGTTCTTGTCTTCAACGGCCTCTACCGCCTTGCCTTCCATCGCCCTCCGCTGGCTACTTTTTCAGCCCATCCCTGTTCGACCTGCCTCCTGTGCGACCTCATCTGCTCCGTCGTCCTGCAAGCGCTAGCAGTGTCCACCCACACCACCACCTGAGCATCCTTGTCCCGCTCAATGGCAGAAGCCTGCCGCGCCCTCATCGAGCTTCCGGGGACACGGCGACAACGTGCCACGATACTGGCGCCCATCGCGAATCAAGACCACGTACTTCAAAGGCAAACCAATCGTATTTTGGTTTGACTCGTTTCACTGATCGGCTCTTGTCTGGCGGCATCGAACGGTGATCAGCCTCAAGACACTGACGAACTGCATCTCGACCCCATAACGAGCGCGCCCACCGTTTGGCCACCGTCGAGACTCGACAAAACAGCTACTTCTTGCCCGGTCAATACTGTTGGACAGTGTCTCTCATCATTTCAACTTTCACACCATCCGAACCTTCACAATTGCTGAAGGTAAGTCGACTGCAAGCCCGGCATAGCAACCCTCATAGCCTTCACGTCCATTCATGTTATGCCCAACCTCTTGTCCAACATCTCCTGTCTTTGAGGTCTGCGCATAGCGAGCGGGCGTCTTGAGCCGCAAGCCCATTCGCGGCATAGCTGCACGAGTGCTCTTTGCCCCTGCTTGCGATACTCATGTTGCCCTCCCCCCCCCCCAAATATGACAGAGCCCCTCCGTTTCTGGCAAATTATCAAGGTATTCTCAGTGGTAATGTTTGCCGCATCGACCCCACTGAGTCAATCGTCCTCGACCCGGTCATCAGCCCGGTGCCGTCACTCGTTATCTCTGATCCTGTCGTCCCCAGTCCTGTCTTCCTGTCGCCCGTCCTTGCCTTCGATTCGGTCAAAAGAACATACCGATTACTCCTTATCAATGGGTACTGACCAGAGAGCAGCGTGACCGAGTCGTTCAGTTGTACTGGTAAAAGACGCTGTGTGTCGACAATCGAAACCGGCTTCTGGCATCGCAATAGCCTTTGCAGACTCATCTCTCGCCAAGTACACGCAGGCGTTGAGATTGCACTCAGTAGAGCTTCTGCATCAGCCCTCATTCGGACCCGTGTCTTCCTCCTCCATCGGATTTTGCCGATCCACAGCTTTTGCGCCTTGATCCAAGTCTGTTTCTCGAGCACCATCAGAAGAACTTGGCACCACAATCCAGAGCACAGGGTAGGTGAGGGCACGCCACCAAGATTCATCGGGTCACATTGGACCAAGCGACATCCATCCCGCGGTAAATACCATTCGCCCGACGGACACGAGCAAGAAGTCCCAGCTTGACCAGGAACAATGGACACACCTCCAAGCTTCTTCAATGATGCGGTTGATCTTGCGACACCAACTAACGACACTTTCGACAGCGACCAACCCCGTGTTTTGCAAACAGACTCTGTTCAGCTTGAACCGCAAGCCAATACCTACCCATCGCCCACCATGTCGCAGAACCATCCCGTCTTAGTGCCCGTACCAACCGCTTGGGATCCACTGGTACCGAACATGACGCCCACCTACGGCAATCAGTACCATTATACCACTAAACAAGAGCCTCTCGACGACCGCCAAACACTGATGCACGTTCCATCCCTTTCGATCGCTAACTCGAGCTCAAGAACCGACTCGACCTTGTCGATGCGAACACAGACGTCCAAGTCGAGCAGGACAACAGACCCGTCAAGCGCCAGTCCGCCGAGAAAGAAAGGGAAAAAGGGCAAGACGCCAATACAAGAAGACAACGATCCGAAGCGAGATAAGTTTCTAGAAAGAAACCGAATAGCAGCAAGCAAGTGTCGACAAAAGAAAAAGGAGTGGGTTACAGACTTGCAGGAAACCAAGCAAGGGCTGGAGCATCAGCACACGCAGTTGCAAATGGAATATAATGGACTGGTGGACGAGGTTACCCGCATGAAGAACGAGCTTATGTCTCATGCGAATTGCAATGATCCAAACATTAATCTGTGGCTCGAGAATGAGGCTCGTCGATTTGTCCAAAGCAGCGCAGAGCGTGTGAAAAAGCAGAGTACTGACTTGACTCGAGGGGTTGGTGACAAGCCACTAGGCCCAGGGTACAGGCCATCTATGGACGGTAAGTTTCCTGCTCTGACAACTCAATATCAGATACTGATTGTTCACAGGCCAAATGTCTTTGATTTCTCCCACACGCTCTGAGCGAGCTATGACGAGCATGTCTTCCAGATCTGCAAGCAGTGGGAACTTCAACTACGACCACATGCCAGACAGTGCTTTTGAGCAAGCGTAGGATTTCATGACGGGGGACTAGTCAACTTGTCTCCTTGAGCTTCCTCACACAACATTTGGGACGTCCTAATTGTGGAGTTGGGGTGGGTATGGGAATGCAAACAGGAGCAAGGACTTGGGAGTAATGATGGCCATAAAACCCAGAATATTTGAGCAACAAGCTAGCCGAAGAAGCTGAGCTGGAGCCGCAACCTGATGCCCCTAGTGGTTCTTGTGCTGCATGATTTGAACGAATTCTAGGCGGTGGGAGGTTGGAATTCCAAAGAAACAACATGTATAGATGTGGCCACTGGCCGGACGCATGAGGCATTCTTCGGGTGCAAGGTACTAGCATTGCCAGTTCTTTAGAGACTAGATCTGATGCCAGATGCACGCGCTAGAACCAGGGCAGACTGCACCAAAGACATTTGATTCAACGTAATGAAATGGTTGGATGACTGACCAGCCTGTTAGATCATCTGATTTCCTTGGACGATCGTGTCCTTGCTCCAGCATCCCGCAGTTGGTGTTGGCGACGGTGACGATATGGTTGGCGATGTTGGTGTGATGCCGTTCATGCCATCGCAAATAACGTCATCACTTTGTCTTTATCTGGTTTGTTCCTACTAGATGATAGTGGTTGAGGCTGAGGCGACCTGGCTTGACAGGGGTAAAAAGGAAAGAACTCGTGGGCGTCGAAGTATGCTGACCCAAATTCGATACCCGGGAACAGAGGCGTCAGTCAGTATCGGACGGGACACAAATGGTTCGTTGACTTCGTCGGGCTATGGATGTCGTCGACCGGTTGGACTCGGACCAAAGAGGCAACCGCGTCTGGCAGAATCATGTAGTTTGTCAATGTAAGTGCAAGTGCGTGCCAGCCTCAACTGATGAAATCAGATACAATTCGCGGTTGAGCCTTCCATCGTTATATCGTTCGCTGAGGTATTCGAATGCCGTGTTGAATATGTCGACGGAGCATCTCGTTGACAAATATGTCGGTTTGACATACACGAGACGGAGGACGGCTTCGAATCGTTGAGCATTCATCGTGTTCACGTCTCGAGATCGGGTTGGGGATACCTGAGAGGACGAAGCGCCGTTCCGGTTCGGAAACGAGGATGAAGGACATCTCCGGCACACTTCTGAGCTGGGAGGACAGGCTCATTAAGTTGGAAGAGCCATTGGTACGGTCGCCACGTGGGAAGATCTTGGAGCAGGACGAGGTGAGAACCAGACCCCCTCAAGCTCCTCTCTCTCCTAGTGTACGTAGCTAGCTCGGAAAGCTTGGCCTGCACTACGTCAGAATGGCTCCTCCCTGGCCCCATTCGTGACTTTCATGAATATCATCAGCCTCGATGGCATTCTACGTCTACGTCACCATCGGCGCTGTTCCCGGTGGACGGCAGGCGGGTTTCTTATCCGCTGTAAACAAAAGCAGCTTAAAGAAGGGAAGGCTGGGAGAATGATATGGCAAGGTAGGTACTGCATCCTTGGAACTGCAGTACTCTGGGTTAGGTGTTCGGGTGCTCATCCCGTAATTATCGTTACTTCACTACTGCATGTATTTGACGCGAAAGCAAGGATTACATTGCGGTGCGGTCCAGCCCTGCAGGGCAGTCCTTTCCTAGAATCTCGCTACCTATTCTGATGGATATTGAACTCGGGCTAATCAAGAGGAAATCCCGAGCCCGCCGCGCCAAATGCCTGCCTCTTCGTTTTCCTCCTCCTCCAACCCCTTCTTCTTCCTCTTTTTTTGTTCCTGGGTTGGTGAAACCGTTCAACGTCATCTAACATCACCGAGAGATGATGATGTTAATGCGCCTTGTGTCCGAACACGGATGCATTGCCGCGCTGATTGATTTCCCTGCGTGATTAAACCAAATAAAGGAAAATAGGCGAAGCAGAACATTGGGAAAAACATGGGAGTTGTCCTTGGACGAGTAAACTTTAATAATGATGCCCCTGCTCCTGCACTCTGACGATGTAGTGGTGAAGCCAAGATAAGGCTTGCCCGCAATGACGTATGGGTGCGCGTGCACGCAGCGACGCGCCCACACAGCCCCTTTTCCAGCCGGCGCCGGACTCCCATTCCGGCCCGCTGGGTTCCACTACCCGGCGGGAGATATGGGGCGGTCGAGGCCGGGCCTTGGATTTGGACCTTCGGGGGTTAGTGGTCGACTGAACCGTCAACTTAGCTCGCCTAAATCAACCCAAGACGCATTCAGGAGTCTTTCTGTCGAGGTTGAGATGCCGTCATTCTGAAAACATGGGGTGGATTCATCAAGTCATTTGAATGGGTGGTTGTGTCAAGTCGAAACGTTTTGGAGACCCATACGGCGAAAGGGACCGCCGTGATTACTTTTTTCTGCCTTGGAGACCTCATGCGTATTTTTGGCATCTTTCGGTTGTTGATCAAAACGAGACTGTAGGCATTTGGGTCATCTCGGCCGAGTATGAACTGCTCCAAAACTCGTGTCTACGGTCTTCTGCATCATCTACACGACAATCGTCGGTGGATTTCAAGTCATTTCTGACATTCATCTTGTGCCGTCAACAGTCCCCTAACTTTGATAGTACAGATAAGGCCTCAACAAACCCAATTCACAGAGTGAATTGCAGTATATGCCTTCTATTGCTACACGCCAGAGAGACGCCCTTTATTCAGACATTCTCTGCTCCTCGATGCTTGATTGGTGTTACACGTTATCCACGAATTCATTTATTCCATTGTTTTCGACACACCCTCACATGATCGGCTCACCAATAGCCGGGCCCCTCCTTGCAAAGCCATTGATGAAGATTTTGCTAATCAAATCGCTCTGGTGTGCTTCGAGCATCTCCTTCAGCGCCGCCCGCTCAATAACCACGCGCCCCTCCTCCAACAGGTCCTTGACATCCACATCCTTCACATGGAGACACCTGCCGTGGTCATACACTGTCGGCATAGTGAGGAACAGATTCCGCCTTTCACGGGCCGTGATGAACAACGTCTTGCCAAATGCCTTGCCCCATTGGTTGGCTTCCAGAACCTGCATCATCCACTTGCGCCGGTACTGCTCCTCAAGGTTCTTCCCAATAGCGCGGTTCAGCACGAGCTCGGTGAAGTCACGGGGCAGCGGCAGATCCATGCCGTCTTCGCAGACGACAAGCTCGCCGCGGCGGTAGCGGTAGCTGAGCGCGGTACGCCATGCCATATCGTAGACCTTGCGGTTGATGTGCGTCGCGAAGTCGCGCGGCTTCGGGCCGTGGGCGACACCTCCGCCGCGCCGGATGGGCGATTGCTTGGTGCCCACACGAGCTTTACCGGTGCCCTTCTGACGGTATAGCTTGCGGTGAGAGCCGCGGACCTCCCAGCGGGTCTTGGTGCTGGCCGTGCCCTGGCGGTGGCTGTCGCCCTCGTATGTGACGGCAAGATGGAGGAGGTCGCGGCGGAGAGGTAGGTAGAGGTGCTTCGTCGAATAGGACTCGAGAGATTGGGGCTCGAGCGTCGGGAAGGCGTGGACTGTGACTGGAACGGTTGTTGCTGTGGGATTGCGAGTCAGCGACTTGCTTGTGCTTGATGGATGATGCTTAGGGGGGCTTACTTGGTGTCCAGATGCGATTAGGCTGGGAGTTGACAGAGGTCGTGATGCCGGGGAATGGCGCCTCGGTGGCCATTGATCTTGTGAAGTTAGACGAGCCGAAGAATGATGCCGGTTTCGTCGCTGTGCAGGTCTGCGACGAGACGGCCAGGCCCCTCATGGCCTCCGTAAGGCTCCTGACTCCTTTGCCAGCCATCGTGCTCGTGCGACGAGTTTACAATGGAATGAGCTCAGTTTCTCGTTGAGCGGGATTCGGGGGCGCGATGTAGTCGTCGACGATTTGAATATTGAACCCGATCGACCCTTTCGAGGAACACCGAAAATTTGGCCCGTCCTGGCTTGTGTCTCTGCCAATCAGATAGCGCCAATCGCAGGTACGTACTGGGACTTGCAGCACCTCAGTTGAAGGTGGGAGCTCTATTCCTCGTCCGGGGCGGGATATTCCGTTCGTTCCATTGGAAAAATAATTATGGAGACCTGCAAAGTGCCATACGATGATGCTATGGGTGAAAAACCTCCTTTGTCGTGAATGCGGGAGGAGATACTATCAAGCTACACCCACTTTCTCCCCTTCACAGCCCACACAATGTCATCGTCGTGTAGGCAGGCCGTCCGGCCGCTGCGGCAATGCCTGAACAGCGCAACGACGACGACAATGCCGATACGGAGGAACATCTCGACGACACCGGCACCGGCCGCGCAGGTCTACAAGGTGTCGCGCCAGAAACCAGAGACGCCGGATCCCCTCGAGCTGGACCCCAACACGGCGGTGGCACCGTGGGCCGAACAGGATCTCTGGAAGGCGGGGACACCACCCGTGGGTTCGCGACGTCGCCGTTACGCCATCCGCACGAGCCAGAATCTCCCCTTCGAGCAACTGCCGTACCAGGCGTTCCAGGAGGCGCGCAAGATCCTCGCGGCCGACCGCGAGCAAAAGCTGGCTGCCATTGTGGCCGAGTCGGCCAAGATCAAGAAGTTGGAAAGTCTGAACGCAGAGGATATCAAGGGCGGGGAGACAATGCGTCAGATGAGGCTGAGCAGTTTGCGCAAATATGTTGAGAAGCTCAAGATTCTGGCGGATATCAACGATCCGGCGGTGAAGAGGAGGTTTGAGGATGGACTCGGTACGGATTCTCGCCAATCTGCTGGATGTGTGTACGACGAATCGAGTGCTGACTGAGCCCGAACTAGGCGACATGAGCAAGCCCGTTTACCGCTTCCTCGCCGAGCGCAAGTGGCGCGGCTACGAGTCAAAATTGACCGAGCAGCGCATCGAACAGTTCAACGTTGTCCCCGACATCCTCCCCAAGCTGGTCCCCTCCTACGACGTCCAGCTATGGTTCCGCCGCTCAAAGGTGCCACCAGGCAAGGTAATCCCCAGCAACATCAGCGAGGTGCCTCCCAAGTTGCGCGTGACCCCCTTCACCGCCGGCGAGCGCCTCGTGTCCATCGTCATCATGGACTCGGACGTTCCCCAGATCGAGACAAATGACTTCGGCAAGCGCTGCCACTACCTTGCCGTCAACGTGCCAGTCTCCCCTACCGCAACGTCGATTCCCCTCTCCAAGCTCCGCGACCCCTCTCAACTGGCCGTTCCCTACCTGCCCGCCTTTGCGCAAAAGGGCAGCCCGTACCACCGCATGTCCATCTTCATTCTCGAACAAGGTGACAAGCGCCTCGACACCGCCAAGTTGAGTGAACTGTACTCCGCCCGCGACGGATTCTCGCTGAAGTCCTTCCGCGACAAATTCCGTCTGAAGCCCGTGGGATTTAACATCTTCCGTACCATATGGGACGAGAATACGGCTGGCGTCATGGAGCGCGCAGGCATGCCGGGAGCTGATGTCGAGTTCCGCCCTACACGTGTGCACTCGCTCAAGGAGCCCAAAAAGGCGCGTGGTTGGGAGGCGAAGCGCCAGGGTCCGAAGTACAAGCATCTGTGGAAGTACACCAAGCGTATCAGGGGATACTCCAACGCGAAGGGTCTCATCAGGAAGTGAGGCGAGCGGATGTCTCAAGGGGATTAAGGCGAGATGGAATCCGGGCGCAGGCGGGCCAGGATATGACGCAGCAGATGCTGAAACTAGCGGGGGAAGAGACGTGGTGTTATTGAGAAATGTAGAATATGTGTACTCTATGTGTCATCATTTGGCTGTAGATGGGTGCAGTCCAAGGCTGCGGTTATAGATCACCCACTGTCAACTCCCCCCTGGTCTCGACGCCCAAAGGCTATTTTTCTGATGATCGTTCTTTTCTGTCAAATCTACGCCTGCGCGGCAATTTTTCAGCTTCCAGACGCTACATGCTTGCCTCTGCTTTCTGATGCTCAATACCGGATTCGACCTAGCCAGCATCCACCGAAGTTCGCTTGTTCAATCTATGCTCCCTTCTTGGGTCGAGGTTCTCTGACTACAGCCGGACCACTCGCTCGCTTTAATTCTCAACTTTACAAGTTGCTTCTCACGCGACCAAAGACAGACCATAACCTCATCGCGAAGGAATACTTCCGCACGAAGAAGGAATCTAGCGCCTGCCTCGAGTGCAGAGTCTCCCTCCCTCCTTACTTTGGAAGTAGGTGTCGATCTCCACTGCCCGTCTTGCCAACCCATCTCTTTAAAAGGGTTGACATCGAGTGATAGCTACCACCTTCTCTTACTCAATCATCTACAGGTTCGCACAAGGCCCACAGACTTGGACAGCGCCGATCCATTTGACACAATCCTACACAAGCTGAGGCATCTCTTGTACTTTCACTCGTCACTTCCATTTGCAAAACCCTTGGAAATGACAGGTCACAACTGAAGCCATCTTGCTGCTTCCATACCAGAGAGTTCGGAGAGTCGCTCCTTCCCATTCAATTCAGAGGCAAATATTCTTGCAAGATAAAAAGAGTGCCATCTGAGCTGCTCCCTCAGCTTGCTAACACACTTCTCTGATCACGCAGGTTAGGTGACTCAATTCGGTAGACTACGGATCACAACCGGCAAGAACGAGTCTTCACCGACACATCACCTATGAACGTCTAGTCAACTTGCAATCTGACCATACTAGCCCCGAGAGCACACCTTGGAGTGGCCTGGATAAACACTCAAGAATTCACAGCAGTCGATTTCTCACCCTGCAAGCCACTGCTGACAAGTCATCAGTTCTAAGGCCAGTTCTAAGGCAGCAACAGAACGATACTGGAAATCTGTGCCCTTAATCTAATTCAAGTTCTCAAGACGATTTTTAAGATTCTTTAATCATTTAGGTATGTCATCAAGAATCCTCAAAAAGGCGGATAATAACGAAAACTACAGCCACATCACCAGGATCGGGCAACATGACGCCAAGCAGCTCCAAATCAGCTGGAAAGCGCAAGTGTATCACAGCGAAGTCTAAAGCCAAGCCGGCCAAGGGTATTCAGAGTCGTTCATCCAAGAAAGCTGCGCCTGAGCGCCAGCTTCCTGATGCAGTTCGCGTCTTCGCCGAGAAGCGCAAGGTCATCGAGATTGCCGATGATGTCAGCGATGAGGGCATAAAGAAGCCCGCAAAGAAACGCAAGAAACCAACTCCAACCTACGACGACTTCTTTCCGCGTGAGATGCCCATTCCGCGCGACTGCGGAGCAGGTTTTGCGGCGAAGTCAACCGCCAATCTCACTTGGGGGGCTCCCATGGTCTTCCAGCCTCTTGCTGAGATAAAATCCGTGTCGCCTAGCAAGACGACTGCACCAAGCAAAGCGAAGGACAAAGACAGGAACAGGCGCAAGGACAAAAGGGCCGTCGGTCCCAACAATCCCTTCTTGAGCGACAGTGAGGAAGACTATGGTATCCCCAACCCGGAGCCTCGCAAGACGACCGCGAAAAACGCGAAGACCAGTACCAGCCCGGATGTTGGCAACACTCTCTCAAGCAAAATTTTCTTCATGAAGTTCCCAACTGAGATCAGGATGGCGATCTACCGACATCTTCTCGTTTCTGAGGATCCCATCCAAGTTCGACAGGGCTGGTCCACACTCTACCCGAGAAACCGCCCCTGTCTCGAGACCTCTATCCTGCGTGTGTCTCGTGAGGTCAGGAACGAGGCGATCAACATCCTCTACGGGGAGAATGTGTTTCTCTATCTGCTGCGAGAGACGGCTACTTTGCCTGAGACTGATGATCGGGCTAGTTCTGCGGGTAGTTCTGCGGGTAGCTCTGCAGATGACTACTTCGTCGAGTATAACGGCGAGAGTGACCCGGAGTACGATGAAGAAGTCCCCGTCACGGCTGGAAACAGAGATCCCAGGGTCGAAATCGACATCAAGCGTTTCGGTCATAAGTTTCGACGACTCAAGGTTCTCGCGGAGCCCAACCGTTACGAGATGGGCTACTTACTGAGCATGGCGAACGCCATCTCCGTCTTCCGCAACCTCAGGCCAATCAAGTGCAGAATCCACACCATCGAGATCGAAGTCACGCCCAAACGCGATAGGGACACCGGCGAACTCACCTTCCTCAACTTCTTCGATCAATCCTCTGCCGTCATGAAAGAGTTGAGAGGCCTTCCTGCTCAGTTCATCGAGATTACCGTGAACACCAGCTCGGACACCCAGGAGCGCATCATTGTCAACTTGAAATATGCGGCCATAGTCCGACGTGCTCTTCGCGGCGAACACCCCCTTCTGAAAGAGAACGAAGCGATTCAACAGTACACGAAGGGAGAGGCCGGTGCCGCCCAGAGACAGTTGGAGAATCTCCGGTCTTCTATTGAAGATCTGTGGAAGAAGCAGAATGGGACAGCCGAAAAAGAAGTAGACCAGGAGCACGAAGCTGAGCAGGAGGAAGCGGGTAGTTGGCTGTGGGAACAAGATTACGATTGAAAGATCGGTTGAACTGCGCATCGGCGATATACTGGTTTTCGGTTCACTGAAATTTCGCGTCTTGGGTTGAGCGATTACGGGGGCAACTTTGGGAGAGGAGCAGTTTCAGTCCCGGCAGATCTCGAAACATTTGCTTTCGGCACGCCTGGTGAACAGACCTGGGCAACCAGAGGAGTGCCCACTCATCAGCAAATTCTGCTCATTTGTGCCTACTTTTAGGCAGCATTAATGGTCTTTTGATTTACAGTATTGCATCTTCTTCTTCATAGCTCAGGGGTATATCAAATCATTACCTTCTTTTGCTCAACACCAACTGTCAATATTCCTCATTATGCTGCCGAGATCCTAACCTTGGAGACATCCAACGTCTCCGTGTCAACGAGGACGATCTCCTTGGTTTCTGAAAATGAAGGGACCGTGATCAAGCGGACTTGCTGTCCCTCACCGCCCTGGATGACCTTTGTCCCAAATTCGGGCTGGCAGCCGACGAAGTAGAGCTGAGGGGTGGTTTTCATCACAAACGGGTCCTTGTCTTGGAAGGGATAGGCCCCTGGGGTATGTTAGAAGAGGAGGACAATCAGCTGGTGTCCGGGGGGAAGAAAAGAAAAGAAAAGGGAAACTTACAGAGTGTGTCGGGTGCGGTTGGCGCACTACACCGCCACCTGCACATGGCCTCCATCATACCCAACCTATCGTCGCTGTCGACATACTTGAAGACATCGTCCACGTTCTGGCCGCCCGTGCCCAGCACCCTCCAACCTTCGATCTCACCCTCCCAGGGGTTTGTCGTGGTGTCGAACCAACCCGCCTCCTTGGTGTCAGGGGCCGCGGCATAGGGTCTCGCGCGGGGAAACATGGCCGAGTGGATCGCTTGTTGGGGGTAACTTGCGTTGGCGGGGTCCTCGGCGCCCGGCATGAGGGTGATGGGCATGGAGGGCAGCAAGTCTGCGAGGAACTCATCGAAGAGCTGACTCGGTAAGGGGTTGTACGCGCTCGCGTCGTAACCGTACTTCTTCACCGTTTCCTTCTTGTTCCCGTTCGTCATGTTATCGGCCGTCTTGAGCGCGGGGTTCGGGGCCGTCGTGGAGATGGAGTTGCCGGCGATAATCAGGCGGGAGATGTTGGTGACCTCGGCCTGCGTTTCTGGCGACAGGGCCTCGCCTAGGAGGAACTCGAGCAGCAGGGACAGCTCGAGGGCGTATGATGTGTCAGTACCGGAGAAGGACATGCCTGAGATGATGGCGATCTTTGACGAGGGCTTCTGCGAGGGCGTGCCCGACATTTCGTGGTCTTCGGAGGGAGGTGAGGTGAGAGACCATCGCGAGGGCTGCGGCGCCAGGTTGGGGAACTTGACGTCGATCACCTCGAACTCGCCGTTGGCGTTCTCAGTTCCCATTACGCCAATGATGCAGCCTGTCACGAGGTGGATCGATTTCAAGATGTCGCCCACGAGGCGGATGCGACCGGAGTCGTCTTCGAGCGTGATTTGGTCTTTCTCGGCGTCTTCTGAGTAGTAGCGTTCAGTGGAAATTGGTGCAGATATCCAGCGCTGGTGACAAAAGTTTGTGTTAGCTCACGAGATATCTAGGGAGGGCATGGGGATCGCGGGAGCGACGTACGTCCTTGGAGACGTCTTCGAGAATGTTGGGCTTCAGGGGCATGTCCATGTATACGGTGCCGGTCACCCAGCATAGCTCGCCCTGGCGGACGTCGAGGACGCGGTTGACGTGGCGGGCTTCCTCGCCGCCGATGACGGTGCCGTCCCAGGCCTCGGCGGCGACGGCGTCAACTGCGGGACGGATTGCGCTTAGGCGGAGGAAATAGATGTCGGCATATTGCTGTTGGTATGAACGTTCTTTAGGCAAGCTGAACGTGGATAGAGACTTGTATTGAGAGGACGAGCGGACGAGAGCTGTCGATGAGGCTTCTACTGCGTCACTGTGTATCATTGTCAGTGTTCTTTCGTTCGATATTTGAAAGTCCGTGACAAGGGAATGTAAGGATGGCGAGGGGGGCAGACTCACGCCGCCTTCTGTAAAAGCGCTGTGGCTTCGTCGAGAGTAACCATCTTGACGATACGACTGCGCGATCCCGCAGAGATCTTGGCGAGTTGAGGTTGAGGTGGGCGCAGCTCTTGCGGGATGTCAATGGCTGCGGCTGCAGAAATCGAATCCGCACAATGCCAGACGCGTCGAAAAGGGCTGAGGTTGGAGAGGTCGCGAATTTTGGCGTAAATGGGATGTGGGCAGGGGTCCTCCCCCTTTGGCTTTCGCGCGGTGATCCCCGGCCCCGGGCGGTCGGTTCCTAAGGGAGGTCCCCTGGCGGTCGAGCCACGGCGGGGTTCCAGCACCATGCCCCTCCTGGCGATGGAGGGGCAGTACGGGGTGCGAGTGCTGATACGAGCGGGATTAGCTCGGAGTCGAGCCCATTCCGCGTCGAATGCCGCCGGGTCATGACGCCTTCAGTCGCGGGGCGGTGTGATGGTGATTCTCTGCGCTCGTAAATTCTTCAAGAACCTTTATCCTTTTCATCTTTCTCACAAAGACACTAGCCTTCTCCCTCTCGCTTTCCATCTTCTCCTTCACCGCATTCTGATCTTTTTCGCAGCAATCGTCCCTCACATCGCCCATAATGGCTGCCGAGAGATTCCCAACCATCGAGGTGAATAACCTCAGCTACAAGTTCCAAGACTCCACCTCGGGCCTGGAGAACATCTCCCTCTCGCTGCCCTCGCGCTCACGCACCCTTCTCATCGGCGCCAACGGCGCCGGCAAGACCACCATCCTTCGGCTCCTGGCCGGCAAGCGCCTCGCGCCCCAGGGCGGCATCGCCATCGGCGGCGTCGACCCCTTCAAGGAGGGCCTCGAGGGCGTCACCTACCTCGGCCTGGAGTGGGTTCTCAACCCCATCGTGCGCACCGATATTGGCGTCGTCGAGCTGCTCCGTAGCGTCGGCGGCGACGCCTACCCGGACCGCCGCGACGAGCTCGTCTCGGTGCTCGACATCGACACCGCCTGGCGAATGCACGCTGTCTCCGACGGCGAGCGCAGGCGCGTGCAGCTCGCCATGGGGCTGATCCGGCCGTGGACCATCTTGTTGCTGGACGAGATCACGGTTGACCTGGACGTCTTGAGCCGTGCCGAGTTCTTGGGGTGGTTGAGGCGCGAGACAGAGATCCGCGAATGTACCATCGTGTATGCTACGCATATCCTGGACAACCTTGCCGGATGGCCCACGCATCTGGTGCACATGCATCTCGGCACCGTCAGGGAATGGAATACCGCGGATAAGTTCCTTGAGGGCGTCGATGGGCGCAGCGGGAACAGCACGCTTGGCGAGTTGGTGCTGGGCTGGTTGAGGAAGGATCTGAAGGATCGCGGCCCGCGCTCGCAGGGCAGGATCGCGCCTGAGGGAAAGACGTATGATGCTGGCGGTTACGGAGGCTATGGTGACGAGTCTGGCAAGAAATAAGCTTGCGGGGTTGGGGAGCGGATGGGCAGTTCTTTTTCCGTTCAACAAAAACGTTCTGGGGATTACGGCGCATATGGCACTCAACTGCATTATGAAAGGGCGTTTTTTTTTTCTCCAACACGGTGGCGACTGGGCCACTTGGTAACGGTATTCATTTCAACTGCACCATGGCACGGATACAACGCACGAGAGAAAAGAGGATTACGAGAGAAGGGGTAACGAAAAGAAAGGGATGGCATTCTCACTTGCCTGCCCAGCGGCGTTTGGTTGCATACTGGTTCAACAGCGGCGTACCCAGGTTTTCTATTAGGATTTTATGGCCATTGATACCCTGTGTCTTCAACCGAAAGGGGCCTTTACATTTGGGGCGGAAGACTGCTGTCGACTCAACTTAGACAGACATTAGACGTTGAACAACATTTGGTCTGAAATATATGAATATTGATGCTGCGAGTCGCTCGTAGCGGGTATCGCAATTTCATCTCCAACTGGGTACCATCACTATTCGACAATTTTTGCCAAATCCGAGATCTGAGTACCTCAGCCTATCTTGCGGGCTGGGAGGTCATGAGAACCTTCATAGTGTTCCTCATGAGTTCCGGGATTCCATCCAGCCGCTTAGCTTCCAACGCACGCAGGACGAAGCTCCTATATTCGGACCAAGTTACGCGGATGCCTCCCGAATCACCCAGCCTCGCTAAGCTGTTGGCCGTAACAGGTCCAGCATGCCTCGTGGCGATGGCGTCTTCATCCTCCTCCAGCGCATCGTCTTCACGCTGCCGAATACACTCGATAGCCTGCAAACTCAATAAGGGCGAATAGGAGAAGCCAAAGAGCGTGGGTAGCGCGAGATCCATACCCAGGTCCTCGACGTAGCGTTGCAGACTCTGCACGACAGGCCGCGCGATGAGGCATCCAACGGCGTTCTTGTCTGAATCGTTGAAAGCCTTTCCGCGCCACAGGCAGTTGCATACGTCCATTAAGAAGCCGTTGAAGCGGTTCACGTAGCTCGGCTCGTAGTCGTACGTGCTCGATCGGCGGCCCAGTCTCATGGCGTTCTCGAAGCCCTTCTTGTACACTGCGAGGACGGCGCAGAGGCGCGATACGTTGGCGAGAGAGTGGCTGAAGAAGATTAAGTAGGGAATATGAGGGGGCGGGTTGGAAATGCGGAGGACGTGTTGGAGCGCGGGGTCGGAGATGCTGGCAGCGGCTTGTTCGTAGAGGTCCAGCACGGCGCCGTGAACGGCGACGCTTGGAGAGGCCTGTGCCAGATTTAGGGCGGTTCTGCTCGCATGGTCTATTGTTTGGTGGAAGGCGCCGACAGAGACGTTTTCTGGTATCTTGTCTTGGGAGCGGAGGACGAAAGACCAGCGGCGGATGAGGTTTCGGTAGAGCTTCAGCAGCGCGGTCTGCGATTCTGGCGTCGGGGGAAGACATCTCTCCAGAGGCTGAAAGACGAACTTGTGTAGTTCTTTCATTGTGAGTCATCGAATACAAAGAGGTTGCCTTACAGCTTACCTTCGAATGGCGCAAGTGGCGAGTAGGATACAATGTTGAGAATGGGTTCTCGAGCATCTACTCCGTTCCAGGTAGTGAATAGCTTGGTGAAGAAGTTCAAGACGACGACCGGGGATTCCTGCACGGTTAGACTGGCTTGATTCCGTCAATTCACAGTTACCTACTTTAACCCGAGTCACGTAATCCTCCAGTATCTCCAGTGTTTCCTGGAATAATTGTCCATCCGCATTCCCATTGAGGACGTCCTCGAGGACGGCTTCGATCCAGTGGGTCACGCGCCTCGACGCCGCATCATCATGTCTCAGGGCGATGAACTTCTGGAGTAGCGGGTCTGCTAAGACGGCTGCGAGCTGATTCGGAAGCTCTATCTTCTCGATGCTCCGAGCGAGTTTGTCGGCACTATCGATTTCTTCCAGTGTGACTGAGTTCTGTTTCATTCGGTCAGATACAAATAGTGTCAAGCCCTTATCGACTGTATATTTCTCACCTCGGTGGCCTCTGATGTATGGACTGAAGGGATATGCGTGCCTTTTCCACCACGTGCCCTCAAAGCCTGATGGTTTACAGTGAAGCCATTGCGAGGCTGCTTAGTGACTTCGGCGGCGCGTTGGGAGTGGTCTCTCTGGATTTGATCCAGCCTATCGCGCCATTCGGTGTCAGGATGCTACGCAGGTCAGACATTGTCCTCAGGGAGGCTTCCAGTGGTATCGTTACCTTGAACGCTGATGCTTTGCCTCTGACGACCTCGCCGACAATGATTTCCGGATAGTAGTCTTTGAATACACGGAGGAGGCCAGTCAAAGGTGGGTCGTTGCCGGTGTTTCTGGATAGATTGAGGCTGCGACACGAAGTAAGTAGGTGCATCTAACAGTATACTGAAAATGCACGTACACTGCCTGGATTCGGAATGGTCGTACATGCTTTCTGCGTGTGATAAGTGCGAGTAGGTGACAGAGCTGTGGCCTAGTTAATGTCGTCAGTGTCACCTTTCTTGGGAATGAAGGCCGGGAGAGATTGACCTGATAGCAGCTGTATCAAGAAGATTGAAGAGAACAGCATATGCTGTCGATAAGACTGCAGGTCTCTCGAGCACGTGGTATACCATGATCAGCCACTTTAGCAGGTTTGACTGTACAACCAAGGATGGCTTTAGTTCACCATGACCCAGACATCCCACTACCCTCAGAACAAAGTCATCAGACAGACGTTCAGCTGGGTACAAATTCTTCACCAGGATGTTCAAGCCCCCCTGATCGAGGTAACTCGGCCTGGTGATGAGATCTATGAGTTCACTCAAAGGCTTAGGCAGTATGCCTCTCGCGTAGGCAGCTGAGGCAAGTCGGTCAACGGTTGGCCTGGTACTCGTGGGCCGCTTCTTGGCTGGTACTTTGGAGGCTTTCGAACTCGTCAACGTCAACGTCAACATATCAGAAACTTAACGGTTCATAGAGGTTTCTACTCACCCTCAACAACGTCCTGCACTAGCAGATCGATGTTGTCGTCTGCATCCACAGACATTTCGCCGTCGGTGGGTGAGGCCATCTCGCCCTATTCTCACTCTTGCAACCCCCCGACTGGCGGGCGCAGATCACTCGAAGTTGTGTCAGTGGTGTTCTGATGCCCGGTCGTGTGCCTCCCCGGTGGCGGTCGATGGACAGGAGGTACAAAAGTATACTGAGCACATGAGCACGCGTCGTGTGCCAAGGTGAGCGCGTTAGACCGGGGGGAACAGCAGCGCACACACCACACCTTGTCTCTGGCATAACATGATTGGTCAGAAATAACCCACATACCTTCGGTTGAGTGTGGGGGGTTCTCGGTCACCGGCAAGGTGAAGGAGAAACTGAGTGGTAAAAAAAAAGGAGGAGCTCAGACACACGAAATGGGGAGGTGCCAACAAGGACGGAGCCTCGGTGAGCGACATTTAGACGAAGTGCTTGGCATCGGTCAGCGTCCGCCTCAGGTTCTGGGAATAACCCAAGTCAACGGTGAATCAAACAGTACAGACAATGCACCTCATGATCCGAGGATCTGACCATGCTTTGATGGTTGCTGTCGTATGTCACATCATGTCCGATCTGTGCGTTTCGCTGACTGGCGGCTCAGTCTTGGAGAGTAAGAAGATAGTCATGATGGGCTGCAGGTAAGAGATGACAGGGCAAGGAAAGGCTCACCCGTCTCGTCGAGCAGTCCCCAAGTGGCTGCGGCCTCAGGGCCTGTCGGTTCTGTTACGACATATGGATGCATCCGGTATATCATGTGATACTGGTACGTTTGCGGAACATTAGGGTACCTAGGATTAGGGTATAAAGACCCCTGTAAGGTCCCCCGTAGTAGTCACTGCAATGCAAGCAAGTTTTTTCCCATCTTATGATACCTACTACTGCGTAGTATTCATAGTGATGTCGTTACAGGTTCGACCCCCAGTGTGTAAGCGGCGTGCAAGCCGTCTTGGCTGCCTTGAAAAGCTCTCATTCGCCCGGACCAAATCCAAAGACGGCCATGACTTTGGGGTCCAATCCGGAGGTTTGTGAGATGTGAGACGCACCGGCAATTTTCAAAGTGCGGGTGCCGCCGTCAATACAGAGCGACGAAGTGAATTCAGACGACATTCCAACCGATTCGATGTATGATCGAAATGAAGTATCTCAAAGATACCTACCTACCTAAGATGGTGAATACCTCTGTCACAGTCTTAGATGGGTCAGGAGCACGGAACTGGTGCGAGCTGCACGGCAACCAGACCGGGAGGGAGGGACCATCCATCGCTTAACTCAGGTTCACGTTGCACAGAGCGGGTCGCCAATAAGGAAGGGCGAACTCTTACAGAGAACCTGGGAACCTAGGGGTTAGTTGAGGCGCAGTTGTCAGCCTGGCAACTACCTACTTACTTAGTAACCTTTCTGTCCGAAAAGAAGGGTGCCACCAGTTAGCACCACCCGGCGGCTACAGGGTACTATATACTTAGGGTATTATACCTACTAGGTAGATAATATAAGAATCTTAATACTTATATACGCACCTTGATAATTTAGTAGCACGACTAAGTAATTATCTACTAGTAATAAATTTATTTTAACTAGATAATCTACTAGGTAAAAGCTACTATTAGTATCTAATAAACGATTTATTAACCTCTTATATATACCTCTTTAGTATTATTAGATAACTACTATATTATAACTACCCTATAGCTATAAAGATTACGTATCCTATACCTACTATATAATAATTTAAATCTTAGTATTAGATATTAACCCTTTTAGAATATTATTTATATTATTAAGAGCTAGATAGTTTCTAAGGTTTTATAGAGATGACCCTATTTACAAGATATTATAAAAGGTATTAGAAGCTAATATCAATCGAGCTAGAGCTATTCTTAATAAGACTAATATTATAATTAACTATAAAATAATATAAATAGTAAGACTATAGAAGATAACTTTCTAATTAAATAGCTCGAGTCCTCTAGAAACCTTAATTAAGCTCTTACTAGCTTTAAAGTCTATTTTAATACTAATAAGCCTAACTAGGTTCTATTAAATATCCTATTTAAAATATATAAGTAAGTAAAGAGCAAAGCTATAGCTACTATAATATACTTACTAGGCCTTTTTCTAACTACCTTACTATTAGCTACTACTTTAGGTCCTTTATTCCCACTAGCCTAAGGGATAATTAGAAGCTATTACTACCCTTTCTATATTTAATAAATAGACTACGACCTGCTTGTATACTAAACTAATATTTAATATATAATATCCCCGTTATTTAATAATAATCTAACTAGTCTAATAGATATATTTTATTATATTATATTACGAGATACCTAGGACCTAGAGATTAGTTATTATAACTTATATAATAATAAGGAGTAATGCTATAACAATAATAAGAACGACCTTTACTACTATAATATATTACTATCTATTAGTAATACCCCTCTATATAATACTCCTAGAGGAACCCCTTTTAATAATATATAGGCTATACTCCCTAACGTAGTTATCGCCTAGATAGCTTAGACTATCTTAGCTATACTATATATATATAATAGAAGCTAATAATAGTTACTAGCTTCTAATAATAATAATAGTTTTAATACTATTAAAGTAGAGGAAGTTAGCTACTTTAACCCTATAGCTAGGGATCTATTAAAATATAATATTATATCTAGTATAAAATATGTAATATATACTAATATCTATATTTTTACTAATCGCCTTAAGTATTTTGCTACAACTTATAGAGAAATAATAGTTAAAGAAATCTAGTCCTTATGCTTACTAAGTATAGTATTAGGATAGTATACTATAGAACTAATAGATCTAGAATAAGTAGGGTGTAAGAGTATAGCTAAAGGCCTAAACCAGGAAAGGCTAGAATGTTGAAACGTAGATATCTATTGTTATATTAGACTATTGCTTAACCCTCTAAGTTTTTTGCTTATAGAGTTTTTTCTAATATATATTTATCTACCCCTGACTTGCTAACGTTTTACTAATAGCATAGCTCTATATCCTATACCCGCTATTATTCCTTATAATTACCCCCCCTTCTAAAGCCTTACTCCCTAAGATATACTAGTAGGGTAATATAGCTCTATATTACTAACTATAGGGCGATAGTTTAGCATCTTTATTATATTATTTACTATTACTCCTTCCCGCGCTAGATTCGGGCTGCTATAGCAAATAACGTATTTTATTTTCTAGCGCTTTATATATTTTTGAATTTTAAGTATTGCTATTATTTTTTAATTAGTTGCTAATAGTTATATAACTATTTAGCAGTATATAGTTAGTAATTATTTAGCCTTATTGCCTAGCGATGCTAATTATAAAAGGGCGTCTTCCTTTTGAGGTCTCTAACCTAGCTAGATTTTTCCCTCTTTAGTATCCTTTTTTAATTAGTAGCTTTTATTATTTTCTCTTTATTATTTATTCTATAAACTCTCGCTATAGTTATCTAATTTTTTATCTTTTCCCTTCTTTAGTTTATCTCTTTCTCTATTATCTCGCTAATCGTTCTCTATAATATCTCATATTGCGTATATAGGCGTGATACTCGCTAAGTATTTATATATTCCTAAGATCCTTTCTAGTAACCTTACTAGTAATACTAATAGTAGCTATCCTTGCCTTAGCTATCTCTATAAAATATATTAAGACGTTATTAACCTTCGCTATATATATAGCAAATATATATAGAAGTATATCTATTATAACTTTAATAAAAAGAAATATGCTACTATAAGTCTCTGCTAGTTTGCCGCCTCGTTGCTATATACTAACGCCTAGTAAGTCCCCTAGGAGCTTTAGGGCATAGCCTAGATAACCTAGAACATATTCTATTAAATCTAAATCTAGGAATATAAGGGTATCTTAACCCCTCTTTATTAATACTATATACTCGCTTCTCTTAGTAATTATTTAGTAGCATAGAAGTATATTACTAAACTTATTTATAATCCTATTACTAGTAGTAGTAGCTGCAATATAGAGCAGCTCTAACTCCAGGAGCTTGCTTCTATTTATAAGCACCTCGCCCTTAATATCTTAGTTTATATAGGCTATTACTTACTACTCCCTTACTAATTATATCCTGCTAATAATTAGTTCTAGGTTAGTATCCTTTATAATAGCGTTAATATGCTTTAGTACCTAAATACCGCCTAGCTACTATATATTTATAATAATAGTCCCGCTATATACCTCTATAATAAGATCGATTATCTAGTTAATAACCTTTTAATAAAACTAATCCCTAAGCGCTCTTATAAGTATAATATTAAATCCTTTCCTAAATTCAGCAAGTCGCTATAAGATAGTCTCCTTAAGTATACTTTAAGGCTATATATACTGCTTAACTAGCTCTATAGGAGCACTAGTGCTATTTATACCTAAGAAGGATAGAAGCCTATAACTATATATAGACTATAGAGGACTAAATAAGATTATAGTAATAAACTATTATCCTCTGCTACTAATTAGCAAGCTTCTAGATAGACTTACTAGAGCAAAGTTTATTTCTAAGGTTAACTTAAGCGAGGTATATTACTAAATTATAATTAATAAAGTAGATAGGTAGAAAATAGTATTTAGAATATGATATAGGTACTTTAAGTATATTATAATACTATTTAGGCTTATGAGTGCCCTAATAACCTTTTAGGCGTATATTTACTAAATACTTGCTAACCTTTTAGATACTTATTATATTATATACCTAGATAATATTCTAATCTACTTAGATATAAGGGAATTATATACTAAGGACCTCTATATTATCCTATACTACCTAAGGGCTATTAAGCTATTTATAAAACTAAAGAAGTGCAACTTCTACTAGATAGAAGTATATTTTCTAGGGTTCTATATTACCTAAGATAGTATTAGGATAGACCTAGATAGAGTCTAAGTAGTTACTAAATAGCTAGTGCTAAAGTCTTTTAGAGATATCTAAGTATTTCTTAGCTTTTATAACTTCTATTATAAGTTTATTATAAGATATTCTCATATTATAACCCTTATAAATAGCATGCTCAAGGGAAGCTAGAATTGTATAAAATTAGGAGCCTTCGCCTAGATAGGGGAGATATAGACCTTATTTAAGATACTTTAGAGAGCATTTACTAAAGCCCTAATACTAAGATATTATAACCTAGCGCTAGAAACTAGGGTTAAAACTAATATATCTATTTAGGTAGTATCTAGCGTGCTCTTATAGAAGTATAATATAATTTAGTACTTAGTAGCCTTCTAGTTAAGGAAGCTCTTAGATATAGAGAGGCGCTAGGCTATAGGGTAATAAGAACTACTTGCTATTATAGAAAGTTTAGATTACTAGGTATAATACCTATAAGGACTCTCTGAGAAATTCATAATACTTATAGATTATATAGCGCTAAAAGGAGTGCTCGCTATACTTGCGTAGGATATTTATAGAAGATTTATATAATAGGTTTACTACTTATTAGTATTTAACTTTGAAATTTAGTATAAGTTAGGGGTTATTGATCTAGTAGATAGACTATTATAACGCCCTAACTATATAATAGAGGATACTAAAGTAGATAATATACTTCCTACCTTTAGAAAGAAACTTAAGCTTATTAGCTAGCTTTTAGTAATAGATTGCTAGTATATTGCTAAGCTTAAAGGAACTATAGCTATTATAAGAACTTATATCCAAGCTATCTAGTATAGCATATAAGAACCTTGCTAGAGGGCTAGCTCTAAGGTTAAGGGATCCTTACCCTTAAATTAGCACTACCCTATAATAGGTACTAATAAGCTACTATATATAAGTATATATATTAGCGCTATTACTTATATAAAAATATATATAAGTGCTATGCTAACTGCTCCACGAGAGAATAGCAATAGGCCAGAGGACTCAGGGGGAGCTAGGGTTACTATACTAGAATAGTATATCCTATGTGCTATAATAAGGGAGCTTATTTAGGATAAAATAGCTTATATATTATAACTAGGCGTAGATCTCAAATAGATAGTTAGAGGATTATAGGCTAAAGACTACTTCTATAGAGATATTATAGCTAAGGTTCGCTAGAATACTAGGGAATACTAAGGATACTAAGTTAATAAGAATAATATCCTTTGGTTTAGAAGAAGACTTATTATCCTAGAAGAGGGATCCCTCTACTATAAAATCCTAAAGAATTACTATAATATACCTAGATTAAGGTATATAGGAGTAAATAAGATAGCTAAGCTAATCTTATAAAAGTTTTATTAGCTATATTTAATAGAGGATATATAGCAATATATCGCTAAGTACCCGCGCTACTAAGGGGCACGAGTACTATAGCATAAGCTATACGGGCTACTATAGATACTAAAACTACTAGCATACCTATTCTAATAGATTTCTTTAGACTTCTTAACTAGCTTATTAGAAAGTTACTAAGATAATAGAGTTACTTATAATATAATTCTAGTAGTTATATACTAGATAACTAAAGTAATATAGTTCTTAGTAATAACTAAGCGACTAGATACTATAGGTTTAGCAAGGATCCTCTATTAAGAGATTAAGTACTAATATAGCATGCCCAAGGCTATTATTAGTAATTAAGATAAACTAATTACTAGTTAGTTCTAGCGAGACTAGACTAAGGCTTGAGATATAAAAGGGCATATCTCTACTATATAGTATCTATAGATAGATAGCTAGACTAAAAGAATATACTAAACCTTAACTATATATCTTATAGAGTTTAGCAGAAGCTTATGCAACTAATAGGTAATATAATTAGTTAAAGCTAAATTTTTATATAATAATAGTAAATATGCTACTATTAGTATATCCCTATTTGAGGCCTTTATAGGATATTACCCTCGAATAGTTAACTACTACTTACTAAATATTAAAATCAAGACCTAAGGGGTTAATAAAAGGCTTAAGAAGCTAATAGAGGTTTACTAAAGAAAAGCTAAGAACTAGTAATATATAATAGAGGTATAAGCTAAGAATATAAATACTAGAAGAAAAGTATAATTATATAATATTAGAGATATTATAAGACTCTTAATAAAGAACTTCTACTTTGCAAAGGGTTAGTAAAAGCTTACCCTAAGATTTATTCCTATGCTAGTTATAGAAGTTATAAGCTTTAATACCTATAGAGTGTAACTCCTAGAGAAGTATAGTAGAGCATATAATATCTTCTCTATTGCTCTACTTAAGCTATAATATAGCTAAAAGCTTACTAAGAGGCAGCTCCTAGATGTCACAGTCTTCCTACTAGCCTGGGGCTATAGTAGGGGTCGCTAAGACTGCGAGTAAAACAAGGAAAAGAGCAATACGAGCGTAAATAATAATAAAGAGTGTAATAGGTAATTATAGGTATATCGTAATATATTCTATAATAGCCGAGCCTTCTAAGCTTATCTACTAGAAGTCTCCTACTTAAAGGATAGGCGTTAAGCCTAACCGTAGTTATATAGAATACTATATAATAGCTAACTATATTACTAAAAGGCATATAATATATACCCCCTTTCCAAAAAGCAATTATCCCGATTACTATCTCTATTAATCTAGGATATATATACTTAATATTCCCTTTTCTCCTTCTTCGTATCCTAATCACTAGAAATTACTATAGCATTATTAATTAGGCGTTATACTAGTAGAGGAGTATATCGAACTTAGATATCTACTAGCGCTTAGCAGCGTTATTATTACTAGCATCGCTAGGTATAAGTTGCTTATCGCTAGTATGCTAGAGACCCTCGATTATAATATAGAGGTTCGCAATCTTAGTGCGAAGGCTTGCAATCTCCTTAGTCTTAACTATATTAATAGCTATACGAATCTTATTAGCAACTACTTGCTTAGATATGCTATTATTCTTAAGTTTAGCGAGATGCTTGCTAATAGTATTAATATTAATAGTATTTATATTAGCTATATTAGTCTCTATAGTATCGAGGCGAGGAAGGATTTCCTATTAGATACTATTAATAATAATATTAATATTACCCTTAGCCTTATTAGCGAGGTCCTTTGCGTTTTTAGCATCCTTACGGGCTAATAGGTCTATAGTAGTGATATTACTAATATTAATAAGCAGGGCAATAGAAAGGAGGTCGACACGGTTTATTATAATAAAGTTGCTAGTAATAATTCTATTAGTATAACTATAGGCGTTATAAAAGTATATAGCGAGGACCTGGGTATAACTATGGAGAAGCTTGCTATAAGCGTTATTATTAATATATATATTATATACTTACTTAAGGGTATTCTAGATATATCTAATATAGAGGTTAGAAGATATATTCTCAGAAGGCTCGATATTATTAAGGATTTTCTCGATCTCCTTGATAAGGATTATATTAGAGTAGTATAGAAAAGCGTTATTAATATAAGCCTTCGCCTTATTAATCTGCTAGCGCTAGGCTATAGGGCTAGGGCGGCTCTTCTTAGGAGTCTTATAAGGGGTAGTAGCTATGGTTTTAGCTAGGGCGGGCTCCTCGATATTAATAGTATTACTAGTAATAATATAAACCAGCTTAGTAGCCTAGGTATTATTATTCTAAATATTGCTAGTATTATTATTAATAACCTCCTTGTGTTAGGTCTTAGTATCTATAGTAAAGAAGTTATTCTTAGCTACCTATTTGCCCTTCTTATAGTCCTTGCGGGACTTCTTCTTCTTAGCAATAGACTTATAAGTCTTAACTAGAGTGCTAAGGTTAATACTATAATTACTAACTTAATTATCGCTACCTTAGTTATTACTACCTTAGTATAGGGAGATAGGGTTAAGCACCTCGTCGTTCTAGGGGTTAGGACCCTCGTCTTAGCTACTACTATTATTAAATAGGTGAGAGGATAGGACCTCGTAGTTATTAGTAACTTCCTTGCCTTTAGAAGCTATTATTATAGTAGTATTAGTTAGGCTAGCGTTTAGGAGGCTATATTTAGCAGGTGTCACAGTCTTCCTACTAGCCTGGGGCTATAGTAGGGGTCGCTAAGACTGCGAGTGAAACAAGGAAAAGAGCAATGCAAACGTGAATAATAATAAATAGTATAATAGGCAATTATAGGTATATCGTAATATATTCTATAATAGCCGAGCCTTCTAAGCTTATCTACTAGAAGTCTCCTACTTAAAGGATAGGCGTTAAGCCTAACCGTGGTCACGTGGAATACCACGTAATAGCCGACTATATCACTAAAAGGCGTGTGATATATGCCCCCTTTTCAAAAAGCAATCATCCTAATTGCTATTACTATCGATCTAGGATATATATGCTTAATATTCCCTTTTCTCCCTCTTTGCGTTCTAATCGCTAGAAATTATTAGATATCTGCTAGCGCTTAGCAGCGCTATCATTACTAGCATTGCTCAGCGCGAGTTGCTTATCGCTAGTGCGCTAGAGACCCTCGATCATGGTATAGAGGTTCGCGATCTTAGCGCGAAGGCCTGCGATCTCCTTAGTTTTAACTACGTTAATAGCTATGCGAATCTTATTAGTAACCGCCTGCTTGGACGCGCTATTATTCTCAAGTTTAGCGAGATGCTTGCTAATAGTATTAATATTAATAGTATCTATATTAGCTATATTAGTCTCTATAGTATCGAGGCAAGGAAGGATTTCCTATTAGATACTATTAATAATAGTATTAATATTACTCTTAGCCTTATTAGCGAGGTCTTTAGTATTTTTAGCATCCTTATGGGCTAACGGGTCCGTAGTAGTAATATTACTAATATTAACGAGCAGGGCGATAGAAAGGAGGTTAATATAGTTTATTATAATAAGGTTACTAGTAATAATTCTATTAGTATAACTATAAGTATTATAAAAGTATATAGCGAAGACCTAGGCGTAGCTAGGGAGAAGCTTGCTATAGGTATTATTATTAATATATATATTATATACTCGCTTGAGGGTATCTTAGATATATCTAACATAGAGGTTAGAAGATATATTCTTAGAAGGCTTGATGCTATTAAGGATTTTCTCAATCTCTTTAATAAAGATAGTATCGGGGTAGTATAGAAAGGCGTTATTAATGCGAGCCTTTGCCTCGTTAATCTGCTAGCACTAGGCTATAGAGCTAGGGCAGCCCTTCTTAGGAGTCTTATAAGGGGTAGTAGCTATAGTTTTAGCTAGGGTGCTAGCGATAATACGGGCTAGCTTAGTAGCCTGGGCATCGTTATTTTAAATGTTATTAGCGTTATTATTAATAACCTCCTCGTATTAGGTCTTAGTATCTATAGTAAAGAAGTTCTTCTTAGCTGCCTATTTGCCCTTCTTATAGTCCTTATAGGACTTCTTCTTCTTAGTAGTAGACTTGCAAGTCTTAACCGGAGTACTAAGGTTAATATTATAGTTACTAACTTAGTTATTACTACTTTAGTTATTACTACCCTAGCATAGGGAGATAGGGTTAAGCACCTCGTCGTTCTAGAGGTTAGTACCCTCGTCTTAGCTGCTATTATTATTAGATAGGTGAGAGGATAGGACCTCGTAGTTATTAGTAACTTCCTTGCCTTTAGAAGCTATTATCGCAATAGTATTAGTTAGGCTAGTATTTAGGAGGCTATATTTAGTAAGTTAGGATAATATTATTGCTTATTATAAGAGGTCTATCGAGTAATAATTAATATATAAGAGAGAAATAAATAAATAAAAAGTATAGGTATGCCTAAATAAAAGTAGGTAAGTATAGTAAATAGAAGGAAGGTATAGAAGGAAAAAAAATTTTTTTTTATAATAGGGGTTAGTAAGGAAGGTATATAAAAGTTAGCACCCTCTGCTCCTTCCTATTTATTTCGATATAAGATAGAGAGATCGAGGAAAGAGTAGTTAATAGCGAAAATAGTAATAATAAAGGGAAAATTTACGATCCTAATATTAATTCAGGGTATATATATTTATCCTATTAAAAGGATAGGAAAACTATTTAGTTATATATAAGGTGCGCGCCTTCTTATAGCTCTTTTAGTATCCTAGTCGAGGGGGAATTTAGCATCGTACTTATTAATAATATCGTTTGTATTAGGCAATAGGGAGTCTCTTTATTCCTAGGTATCGTCTTTTGCTATAAAACCCTTCTATTAGATAAGGTATTTAATAATAGGTTTATAACTCCTCTATAAGACTCTTCGTTTAATAATATAGTTAAGTTCCTACTTCTTATTACTATTAACTTTAATAGGCTTTAGTAGCGGAGTCTCGTAGTTAAATAGGTCTTCTCCCTGAGCTAGCTTATATAGCTAGGCTATAGAGAGGATTAGGTGAACCCGCTAGTATTTAGAAATATCTACCTCATAGGCGAGAGGATTAATAATATGCTTGATTTAGAAGGGTCCTATCTATCTAGAGGTCTATTTACTATTATATTATCCTAGTAAGTAGAATCCTTTGCTAAGTTATATCTAGACTTTATCCCCTTTATTAAAAGTTATATTAGTATAGTAGTTATTATATCTCTCCTTATGCGAAGCATTCGCTATATTAATAAGTAGTAATACTTCCTTCTAATATATCTCCCTGAGGATAATAAGGCTCTTAGTCGGAGCGCTCGTTTATATAACTATATTAAGAATACTTCGTAGCTTAAATCCGAGTATAACCTCATTTAGCGATCGCCTAATTATAGTAGATAGGGAGTTATTAAGATTATATTATAAAGCAAGTAGTACGTTAGTCTACGGGATATTAGGGGATTTAGATATATAGAACTATATTACGATCTTAGTAGTCTAGTTTATTCTTTCGCTCTGCCTATCTATCTAGGGGTAGTATACTATTAAGAGGAGGAGCCTGATATTAAGGGTATTAAATATCGCATGCTATATTATAGAGATAAACTTAGGATCCTAGTTACTAATAATATAACGTAGAATTCCCTAGTCTAAGAGGAAAAATACATAGAGTAGGATTATTACTTATTCTTTTGCTCTATAGGTTAAATATTCTATGAGAAGGATTATCTTTTTTGAGAATTTATATATTATTATTACTAATATATCTAACTCTAGGAAACCTAGCAGGGCGTAGGGACTTCCGTGGGATAGCACCTTAGGTATATTAGTAATAAAGTCTATAGTAATAGTATTATAAGGGATATCTACGATAGGGATAGGTTATAGCTATCCTAGTAGCCTTTAGCGGTTGACTTAGTTCTCTTTGCACTAGTTATAGTAGGCGATATATCATTATATAAGCGACTTCTTATTATAAAACTAAAAAGTCGATATTTCTACTATTATATAGTCTGCGCTAAAGTAGTATTTTTCGTTATAACTAAGGCGGAGAATCGCAGGTACTAACTTATGCGGAATATAGAGTCTCTAAGTGCTATCCATAGCTATATAAAGGATAAGCCCTTCTAGTAATAGACTCCAAGGAGTCGTTTGATAGCGTTTTGGGGCTCTTCTAGCAGCTCTAGCGCTATTTTCCTTAGTAGTATTATTAAATAGTAACTACTACTTACCTAGTTCCTTCTGCTAGGATCGGAGTTATTTGAGAATTTTGCTATACCTCGTATTATTAGTATAGTTATCTATAATCTTAGTAATAAAGTCCTCTGAAATGCTTATAGTTATCTCCTCTATTGCTCCGTAGGCTTATGACTTCTTAGCTGACTAGTTAACTATATCTATAAATCCTATATCGTTATTATTATTATTGCTATAGGTTATTTCTGCGAGGATATTGCTATCCTCAAACCTATTAGCTCATCCTGAGGCTATAAGCAATAGCAGGCGCGAGAGGGCGTCGGGGATAATATTAAGCTTCCCTAGTATATAGGTAATATTAAGGTTGAATTATAATAAGTAGTTCGCAGCACTCATAAGCTGCAGGTTAGCTTTATTAAGGTCTATAGTCCGTAGCGAGGTATATATAAGAATTCCCTTTATAGCTACGTAATCTATAAGAATCTATATAGGGTGCTTATTTAATTATACGAGCTTGCGGAGCTTCTTTATAGCCTATACTACTACTACTACGTCCGCTTCTATAGCGAAGTATCGCTTTTTTAAGGGTAATATAACCTTAGATAGGAAAAGCACTAATTAGACGTGGATTTATACGATATCTTTGCTAGGTATATTAGTGCTATTCTATAGGATACCTAGTTAGAATACTATAAGCCTAAAGCTGCTTTTATAAGCGTTAACCTTGAAAAATATAGGCTTATTTAAGTTATAGTAGTATCTCACGACCTAGTTATAGAGATTCTCCTGGAGGGTATTTTACGCCTCTTGCTCGCTTAGTATTAGCTCGAATAACACTTTTTATACCCTCTTTATTCGAACTGCTTTTAATAGACCGTTAGGAAGCATGTTTTTATTATAGAGTTTTATAGTAAGACGGGTCTTTCTATCCTATAGTAGCGTTATAATAATATTATACTAGGGTATATCACGTTATAGCTATCTAGCTATTCTGAGGTATCTCTCGATATCATGGAGAGTTTTCAGGAAGCAGAGGTTCTTAAAGGCTATAATCCTATCCTCTATTCGTTTAATATTATTAATATTTATAATATAGCTAAGGAGTCTTACTTTAGGAAACCTTATAAAGGACTTCTTAGGTCTAATATAAAGGCGGTTATTCTCAAAGAGCTTGAGAATAATATCGATATACTAGAGATAATCCTCATTACTATCGCTAAAAATAATAATATTATTAATATATGCTCGAGCAAAGTGCTAGTAGTTATATAAGAGGCGGTTTATAAAACGCTAGGTATAGGCTAGCGAGTTCTTAAATCCT
Organism: Colletotrichum sansevieriae; assembly: GCA_026260285.1. Lineage (NCBI taxonomy): Eukaryota > Fungi > Ascomycota > Sordariomycetes > Glomerellales > Glomerellaceae > Colletotrichum > Colletotrichum sansevieriae. The sequence continues at coordinate 200,087 of JAOQIF010000014.1, forward strand.
ATGAGGATGATATTAAAAACCTCGATGCTGCGGGGACTTATTACTACTATCTTATTATAATATCTCGAGTAGATAGGTAGTTAGTAGAAGAACCTAGTAGTATTAAATATTATTATATGTTTCTTCCTTCTGAGGGTATTTATTATATTATCTTAGTCGGGAAGCGGGTATATATCTAGGATAGTAATTCAGTTGAGAGGGCGAAGGTTAATAATAACCCTGCCTTTTTTTATACTATTAACTACTCGCTATATAACGAAGAGCAGATAGATAACTAGGATTAGCCTATCACCCTATACTATCTTGCTATTAGTATATATCTTGCTATAGATATTCTTAATAACCTCGAGGTCTTTAGCGCTAAGGGGGTAAGGCTTTACTATAGCCTTCTAGTTTTACTACCCTTTAATAAGCTTAATACGTATATATTAATCGTCCGGCATAGGTATAATCCCCTTATTATAATAAACGTCTCGGTTATTGAGGATTTCCTTAAGTCTTCTAGTAAAAACTATATCCTAATTGCAGATCTTAACTCTATCCTTGCTATATATAACTAGGATATCTTTTAGCTTAGATATTCTATAAGATAGAATATTATCCGCTTAACGAAGCAGTCCTAGGCTAGATTTAGTAAGTAGGGTTATAAACTACGCGCTAGCTGCTATATTACCCGTAGCCCTATCGAATTCATATTATAAGAACTGGCGCGAGTTTGATTCTCCTCCTATAAGGGTGATAATATCCGCATAGTTAATGAGGTTAGTAGTCTCCTCTACTTCTATTAGAATAATATAGCCTAGCTACTATCCTCTTAGGATTATTATTAGTCTATTTATTATATTTTGCATAAGGACGAGCTTAGGGTTATCTGCTATAACCGTTATATTAACTGCGCTAATATAACTAGACTGAAACTGCTAAGTATTAGAGCCCTGCTAGCTTAACTTAGAGAGGTTAATAAAGCTAGTTATAATAAATATATTACTCTGCAGGGGAATAACCACGGTATAGGCGTTATTAACTCGTCTAGTTACTAGGTGCTATCTCCTGAACTAGACTAGATACTGCATTCTATATACTAAGTAGAACTTAACTATACCCTTGTTAAAGTCTATAACTAGCCCGTGATCTTTATAGAATAGTATTCCTAATAGAAGATTCGCTCCGAGGGTATTTATAACTCTAGCTATAATAATAATATAGCTATTAATCTCTATATTACTAATAGTACCTAGGATATAGAAGTTAAATATAACCTGCTCTATTACCTAAAAGGTTAAGTCTACTGCGTTTATCCTCCGTAGTTCTATTATTTGAAACGTAGGATTCCGCGCAAAGCATAGCACCTAATTCCTATCGACTAGAGTTATTAAGGCGCTTATATTAATATAGACTTCCTCTAGGCTCGCTATATTATCGCTTTTTATATTAAGGCGGAGATATATCTATTTAGCTAGTATTATTTATTTTACTAGTTTTACCTAGGCGTTAATAATTTAGGTTTTCTTAAGTAATACCTATGCGTTATTCGCTAGGGGAATTGCAACGAGACTTGCGAAATTCACTATATTATTAACGTAGTATATAGCTACTTCTAGAACTAAAGCAGTTAGGGAGATTGCTAGCATACTTCTCGCTATAACTACGATATCTATTATCTAGCCTGCTATTTCCTCTTTACGAGGTTATTCTAATAGGGCAGCTAAATCGTAGGGGACTTCCTATATATCTAGCAGGATATAGCTGCTATTAACGAGGTTGTTAATATTATAGTCGTCGTCGTGATCCTCCTATATATAATAGGCGTCTAAGTCTATCTAGCCTAGTCTGTTATATTTTATATAATATTAAAAACCCGGGTTTCTCTATAGCTAGTTCTATAGGTAGCAATCTTTCTAGTTTTAATAGTTATTAGAGCGCTAGAAGTATTACTAAGGTTAATAATATTACTAGGGTTGCAGATTATTATAATTATCCTATTAGAAGTCTCAGTTAGTCTATCATCCTTTATTATTAGTCTATATTACGTTATTAGACTCTTCTAATATATAGTTAACGCTAATTAGCGCCTAGAGTCTGCGCTAAACTGCTTTATATTTTTTCTTAGCTATATTAAGGTAATCCTCGAGAGTATCGCTAGCTATTAGTTCGTCTAGGAATTGCTAAAGCTCTAGGTTAATTATATTATAGAAGATTATTAATAGCTAGCTAACTATAGATATTAGTCCTATTTACGCTCTATTATATTTAAAATAGTTTTAAGCGAAGTTATAAATATCTCTATCTCCCTTAAGGTCTTCTATAGTAAACCTATATATAGCAATCTATTAGATAGACTCCTATTAGGTTAGTATAAAACTTCTCCTAATTATATTATATAGGGCGTAATATCCCGCGTAGAGGTAATTCTATTGTTTAATTAGCCCGAGTTAGTATTCCTACTAGCTAAGTGCTTTCCCTCATAATAGAGAGCTCTAATTCTATATAATCTCTAAAGCTATAGCTAGGCTAGTGGTTTTAGTATCTAAGCTAGAGATCTATAGATCTATCTCCTTATAGCATAGAATATCCTAGTTATAAAAGACGGGCTCTATGCTATACTTCTTATTAGTATCTAGCTAAAAAATACTATACTATTAGGTAAATCTACCTTCCTATTGAGTTCCTATAGGCTATAGTACCCTAGTATTAGCCTCGAGCTAGCTAAATACTTAAAGGAGTAAAGCCTCGAGACCCTGGGATAGTAGCTCTAGGTAGGGCCCCTAGGATAATAGTAAAAATATTAGTAGTAGCGCTAAATTCTACTATAGTAGCTAGGTCCTCCCTACTAATATATCCTATTTTAGCAAACCCGTAGTAGTATCGTGAAGAATTTATAGTATTTTATAGATTTTTCGCTCTAATAGTCCTATAATAGTATCTTCTAGCGCTATAACTCGCGGTTTAGGGTTTTTTCTGCTCCTACTATAAATATTATTTGCTATAGCTCTCGCTTTAATAGGAGGTCCTAGGGGTTTAATATCTAACTAGCTGGACTAGATAGGAGTTATAACTCTTTCGTCTCTCGGGGGTAAAAGGGTAATTCTCTCGCTAGCCTTATGAAGGCTTTCTTCTCTAGATAGGGGTATAAAAAGTGCTACTATTGCTAGAGTATCCCTTATAGCTGCGATTATATTAATAACGCTAATTAATATAGTTATATAGTTATTAGGCTCGAGTATCTAGTAATAGTATGGATTAGCTTTCGCTTTCTAGCCTATATCGATAATATCTATATAGGGTATATAGTTATTATCCTATTCGAGAGAGGCGAGGTTTGCTATCTAGTTGCGAAATTATTCGCTAAGGCTAAGGGTAAAGTTATAGTCCTCGTAAGCCTATTAGAAACTATAGAGCTTATAAGCCTTATTGCAGTATCTAATTCTAGCTATATCTCTTGCGTTATAATATTCCTCTATAAGAGAGGGATTACTATACTAATTTGATATTAAACTCGAATAGTTAGCTATATAAGTCGATAGTTAAGACCTCTATCTCTTTAACTTCTTTAACTTCCTTCCTTTTAGTATATAAATGCTTTTAGGAGGGGGTTTTGAGGTTAAGTCTGAGTCCTCTACCTCGTTGCGAATTTTTATAGTATAAGGGAGGTCTTAGATAAGAAAAAGGAATAGGTTAGGTCGTACTACTAGATATTATAGTCTTCCTACTAGCCTAGGGCTATAATAGGGGTTGCTAAGACTGCGAGTAAAATAAGGAAAAGAGCAATATAAACGTGAATAATAATAAATAGTATAATAGGTAATTATAAGTATATCGTGATATATTCTATAATAGCTGAGCCTTCTAAGCTTATCTGCTAGAAGTCTCCTACTTAAAGGATAGGCGTTGAGCCTAACCGTGGTCACGTGGAATACCACGTGATAGCCGACTATATCACTAAAAGGCGTGTGACAGCAGGTTAGGATAATATTATTGCTTATTATAAGAGGTCTATCGGGTAATAATTAGTATATAGGAGAGAAGTAAATAAATAAAAAGTATAGGTATACCTAAATAAAAGTAAGTAGGTATAGTAAATAGAAAGGAAGGTATAGAAGGAGAGAAAAAAAAAATTTTATTATAAGGGTTAGTAAAGAAGGCGTATAAAAGTTAGTACCCTCTGCTCCTTCCTATTTATTTCAATATAAGATAGAGAAATCAAGGGAAGAGTATTTAATTATAAAAAATAGTAATAATAAAGGGAAAATTTGCAATCCTAATATTAATTTAGGGTATATATATTTATCTTATTAAAAGGATAGGAAAACTATTTAGTTATATATAAGGTGCGCGCCTTCTTATAGCTCTTTTAGTATCCTAGTCGAGGGGGAATTTAGCATTATACTTATTAATAATATCGTTTGTATTAGGCAATAGGGAGTCTCTTTATTCCTAGGTATTATCTTTTGCTATAAAACCCTTCTATTAGATGAGGTATTTAATAATAGGTTTATAACTCCTCTATAAGACTCTTCGTTTAATAATATAGTTAAGTTCCTACTTCTTATTACTATTAACTTTAATAGGCTTTAGTAGCGGAGTCTCGTAGTTAAATAGGTCTTCTCCCTGAGCTAGCTTATATAGCTAGGCTATAGAGAGGATTAGGTAAACCTGCTAGTATTTAGGAATATCTACCTCATAGGCGAGAGGACTAACGATATGCTTAATTTAGAAGAGTCCTATCTATCTAGAGGTCTATTTGCTATTATATTATCCTAGCAAGTAGAATCCTTTACTAAGTTATATCTAGACTTTATCCCCTTTATTAAAAGTTATATTAATATAGTAGTTATTATATCTCTCTTTATATAAGGTATTTGCTATATTAATAAGTAGTAGTACCTCCTTCTAATATATCTCCCTAAGGATAATAAGGCTCTTAGTCAGGGCGCTTATTTATTTAACTACGTTAAGGATACTTCGTAGCTTAAATCTAAGTATAACCTCGTTTAGCGATTACCTAATTATAGCAGATAGGGAGTTATTAAGATTATGCTATAGGGCAGGTAGTATATTAGTCTACGGGATATTAGGGGATTTAGATATATAGAACTATATTGCGATCTCAGCAGTCTAGTTTATTCTTTTGCTCTACCTATCTATCTAGGGGTAATATGCTATTAAGAAGAGGAGCCTGATATTAAGGGCGTTAAATATTATATGCTATACTATAGAGATAAACTTAGGATCCTAGTTATTAATAATACGACGTGGAATTCCCTAGTCTAAGAGGAAAAATGCATAGAGTAGGACTATTACCTATTCTTTTGCTCTATAGGTTGAATATCCTATGAGAAGGATTATCTTTTTTAAGAATTTATATATTACTTTTACTAATATATCTAACTCTAGGAAACCTAGCAGGGCGTAGGGACTTCTATAGGATAGCACCTTAGGTATATTAGTAATAAAGTCTATAGTAACGGTATTATAAGGGATATCTACGACGGGGATAGGTTATAGCTATCCTAGTAGCCTTTAGCAGTCGACTTAGTTCTCTTTATACTAGTTATAGTAGGCGATATATCGTTATATAAGTAACTTCTTATTATAAAACTAAAAAGTCGATATTTCTATTATCATACGGTCTGCGCTAAAGTAGTGTTTTTTATTATAACTAAGGCGGAGAATTACAAGTACTAACTTATGCGGAATGCAGAGTCTCTAAATGCTATCTATAGCTATATAAAGGATAAGCCCTTCTAGCAATAGACTCTAAGGAGTCATTCGACAGCGTTTTAGGGCTCTTCTAGCAGCTCTAGCGCTATTTTCCTTAGTAATAGCATCGAATAGTAACTACTACTTGCCTAGTTCCTTCTGCTAGGATCGGAGTTATTTAAGAATTTTGCTATACCTCGTGTTATTAGTATAATTATCTATAATCTTAGCGATGAAGTCCTCCGAAATGCTTATAGTTATCTCCCCTATTACTCCGTAGGCTTATAACTTCTCAGCTAATTAGTTAACTATATCTATAAATCCTATATCGTTATCGTCGTTATTGCTATAGGTTATTTCCACGAGGACGTTGCTATCCTCAAACCTATTAGCTCGTCCTGAGGCTATAAGCAATAGCAGGTACGAGAGGGTATTAGGGATAATATTAAGCTTCCCTAGTATATAGGTAATATTAAGGTTAAATTGCAATAAGTAGTTTGCAGCGCTTGCAAGCTATAAGTTAGCCTTATTAAGGTCTATAGTCTATAGCGAGGTATATATAAGAATTCCCTTCGTAGCTATATAATCTATGAGAATCTATATACTATGCTTATTTAATTATATAAGCTTGCGGAGCTTCTTTATAGCTTATATTACTACTACTACCTCCGCCTCTATAGCAAAATATCGCTTTTCTAAGGGCGATATAACCTTAGATAGAAAAAGCACTAGTTGGACGTAGATTTATGCGATATCTTTACTAGGTATATTAGTACTATTCTATAGGATATTTAGTTAGAATATTATAAGCCTAAAGCTGCCTTTATAGGTATTAACCTTGAAAAATATAGGCTTATTCGGGTTATAGTAGTATCTTATAACCTAGTTATAGAGATACTCCTAGAGGGCGTTCTACGCCTCTTGCTCGCTTAGCGTTAGCTTAAATAATACCTTTTAGACCCTCTTTATTCGAACTACCTTTAATAAACTATTAGGAAGCATATTTTTATTATAGAGTTTCGCAATAAGATAGGTCTTTTTATCCTATAGTAATATTATAATAATATCATATTATAGTATATTATATTATAGCTATCTAGCTATTCCGAGGTATCTCTCGATATTATAGAGAGTTTTTAGGAAGCAGAGGTTCTTAAAGGCTGCAATCCTATCCTCTATTTATTTAATACTATTAGTATTTATAATATAGCTGAGGAGTCTTACTTCAGGAAACCCTATAAAGGACTTCTTAGGTCTAATATAAAGGCGGTTATTCTCAAAGAGCTTGAGAATAATATCAATATGCTAGAGATAGTCCTCGTTACTATTGCTAAAAATAATAATATTATCAATATATACTCGAGCAAAGTGCTAGTAGCTATATAGGAAGCGGTCTATAAAACGCTAAGTATAAGCTAGCGAGTTCTTAAATCCCATAAGGATAATATTAGAAACCTCGATGCTACAGGGACTTATTACTACTATCCTATTATAGTATCTCGAGTAGATTAGCAGTTAGTAGAAGAACCTAGTAGTATTAAATATTATTATGCGTTTCTTCCCTCTAAGGGTATCTATTATATTATCTTAGTCGGGAAGCGGGTATGCGTCTAGGGTAGTGATTTAGTTAAGAGGGCGAAGGTTAATAATAACCCTGCCTTTTTTCACACTATTAACTACTTACTATATAATAAAGAGCGGATAGACGACTAGGATTAGCCTATTACCCCATACTATCTTACTATTAGTATATATCTTACTATAGATATTCTCAATAACCTCGAGGTCTTTAGCGCTAAGGGGGTAAGGCTTTACTATAGCCTTCTAGTTTTACTACCCTTTAATAAGCTTAATATATATATATTAGTCGTCTAGCATAAGTATGATCCCCTTATTATAGTAAACGTCTTAGTTATCAAGGATTTCCTTAAGTCTACTAGCGAAAACTACATCCTAATTATAGATCTCGACTCTATCCTTACTATATATAACTAAGATATCTTTTAGCTTAGATATTCTATAAGATAGAATATTATCCGCTTAACGAGGCAGTCCTAGGCTAGATTTAATAAGCGGGGTTATAAACTACGCGCTAACTAATATATTACTTATAGCCCTATCGAATTTATATTATAAGAACTAGCGCGAGTTTGATTCTCCTCTTATGAGGGTAATAATATCTATATAGTTAACGAGGTTAGTAGTCCCCTCTGCTTCTATTAGAATAATATAGCCTAGCTACTATCCTCTTAGGATTATTATCAGCCTATCCGTTATATTTCATATAAGGATAAGCTTAGGGTTATCTGCTATAACCGTTATATTAACTACGCTAATATAACTAGATTAAAACTACTAAGTATTAGAGCCTTGCTAGCTTAACTTAGGGAGGTTAATAAAGCTAGTTATAACGAATATATCGCTCTGCAGGGGAATAACTATAGTATAGGTATTATTAACTCGTCTAGTTACTAGATGCTATCTCCTAAACTAAACTAGATACTATATTCTATATACTAAGCGGAACTTAACTATACCCTTATTAAAGTCTATAACTAGCCTGTGATCTTTATAGAACGGTATTCCTAATAGAAGATTTGCTCCGAGGGTATTTATAACTCTAGTTATAACGATAATATAGCTATTAATCTCTATATTACTAATAGTACCTAGGATATAGAAGTCGAATATAACCTACTCTATTACTTAAAAGGTTAAGTCTACTATATTTATCCTCTATAGTTCTATCGTTTAAAACATAGGATTCCGCGCAAAGCGCAGCACCTAATTCCTATTAACTAGAGTTATTAAGGCGCCTATATTAATATAGACTTCCTCTAGGCTAGCTATATTATTGCTTTTTATATTGAGGCAGAGATATATCTATTTAGCTAGTATTATTCGTTTTACTAATTTCACCTAGGCATCGATAATTTAGTTTTTCTTAAGTAATACCTATACGTTATTCGCTAGGGGAATCGCAATAAGACTTATGAAATTCACTATATTATTAATATAGTATATAGCTAATTCTAGAACTAAAGTAGTTAGGGAGATTGCTAGCATGCTTCTCGCTATAACTATAATATCTATCATCTAGCCTACTATTTCCTCTTTACGAGGTTGCTCTAATAAGGCAGCTGAATCGTAGGGGACTTCCTATATATCTAGCAGGATATAACTGCTATTAACGAGGTTATCGATATTATAGTCGTTATTATAATCCTCCTATATATAATAGGCGTCTGAGTCTATCTAGCCTAGTCTATTATATTTTGCATAACGTCGAAAACCCGGGTTTCTCTATAGCTAGTTCTATAGGTAGCGATCTTTCTAGTTTTAATAGTTATTAGAGCGCTAGAAGCGTTACTAAGGTTAATAATATTACTAGGGTTATAGATTATTATAATTATCCTATTAGAAGTCTCGGTTAGTCTATCGTCCTTTATTATTAGTCTATATTATATTATTAGACTCTTTTAATATATAGTTAATACTAATTAGCGCCTAGAGTCTGCGCTAAACTGCCTTGCGTTTTTTCTTAGCTATATTAAAGTAATCCTCGAGAGTATTGCTAGCTATTAGTTTATCTAGGAATCGCTAAAGCTCTAGGTTAATTGCATTATAAAAGATTATTAATAACTAGCTAACTATAGATATTAGTCTTATCTATGCTCTACTATATTTAAAATAGTTTTAAGCGAAGTTATAAATATCTCTATCTCCCTTAAGGTCTTCTATAGTAAACCTATATATAGCGATCTATTAGATAGACTCCTATTAGATTAGTATAAAACGTCTCCTAACTGCATTATATAGGGCGTAATATCCCGCATAGAGGTAGTTCTATCGTTTAATTAGCCTAAGTTAGTATTCCTACTAGCTAAGTACTTTCCCTCATAGTAGAGAGCTCTAATTCTATATAATCTCTAAAGCTATAGCTAGGCTAGTAGTTTTAGCATCTAGGCTAGAGATCTATAGATCTACCTCCTTATAATATAGAATATCCTAGTTATAAAAGACGGGCTCTATATTATACTTCTTATTAGTATCTAGCTAAAAAATACTATACTATTAGGCAAATCTACCTTCCTATCGAGTTCCCGCGGGCTATAGCGCCCTAGTATTAGCCTCGAGCTAGCTAAATACTCAAAGGAGTAAAGCCTCGAGACCCTAGGATAGCAGCTCTAGGTAGGGCCCCTAGGATAATAATAAAAATATTAATAGTAGCGCTAAATTCTACTATAGCAGATAGGTCCTCCCTACTAATATATCCTACTTCAGCAAACCTATAATAATATTATAAAGAATTTATAATATTCTATAGATTTTTCGCTCTAATAGTCCTATAATAGTATCTTCTAGCGCTATAACTCGTAGTTCGGGGTTTTTTCTGCTCTTATTATAAATATTATCTACTATAGCTCTTGCTTTAATAAGAGGTCCTAGGGGTTCGATATCTAACTAGCTAGACTAGATAGGAGTTATAACTCTTTTATCTCTCGGGAGCAGAAGGGTGATTCTCTCGCTAGCTCTATAAAGGCTTTCTTCTCTAGACGGGGGCATAAAAAGTGCTACTATTGCTAGAGTATCCCTTATAGCTATAATTATATTAATAATGCTAATTAATATAGTTATATAGTTATTAGACTCGAGTATCTAGTGATAGTATAGATTAGCTTTCGCTTTCTAGCTTATATTAACGATATCTATATAGGGTATATAGTTATTATCCTATTTAAGAGAGGCGAGGTTCGCTATCTAGTTGCGAAATTATTCGCTAAGGCTAAGGGTAAAGTTATAATCCTCATAAGCCTGCTAGAAATTATAAAGCCTACGAGCCTCGTTATAGTATCTAATTCTAGCTATATCTCCTATATCGTAATATTCCTCTATAAGAGAGGGATCACTATACTAATTTAATATTAAACTCGAATAGTTAGCTATATAAATCGATAGTTAAGACCTCTATCTCTTTAACTTCTTTAACTTCCTTTCTTTTAATATATAAATACTTTTAGGAGGGGGTTTTGAGGTCGAGTCCGAGTCCTCTACCTTATTATAAATTTTTATAATATAAAGGAGGTCTTAGATAAGGAAAAAGAATAGGTTAGGTCGTACTACTAGATATTATAGTCTTCCTACTAGCCTAGGGCTATAGTAGGGATCGCTAAGACTATAAGTAAAATAAGGAAAAGAGCAATATAAGTATAAATAATAATAAATAGTATAATAGGTAATTATAGGTATATCGTGATATATTCTATAATAGCCGAGCCTTCTAAGCTTATTTACTAGAAGTCTCCTACTTAAAGGATAGGCATTAAGCCTAACCGTGGTCACGTGGAATACCACGTGATGGCTAACTATATCACCAAAAGGCGTGTGACACTCTAGGTGCTATTAGTAGCTATATAAAGGATAAGCCCTTCTAGCAATAGACTCTAAGGAGTCGTTCAACAGCGTTTTAGAGCTCTCCTAGCAGCTCTAGCACTATTTTCCTTAGTAGTAGTATTAAATAGTAACTACTACTTACCCGGTTCCTTCTGCTAGGATCGGAGTTATTTGAGAATTTTGCTATACCTTATATTATTAATATAATTATCTATAATCTCAGCGATAAAGTCCTCTGAAATGCTTATAGTTATCTCCCCTATTGCTCTATAGGCTTAGGACTTCTCAGCTAATTAGTTAACTATGCTTATAAATCCTATATTATTATTAATATTGCTATAAGTTATTTCCGCGAGAACGTTGCTATCCTTAAACCTCTTAGCTCGTCCTGAGGCTATAAGCAATAGCAGATATGAGAGGGCATCAGGGATAATATTAAGCTTCCCTAGTATATAGGTAACGTTAAGGTTAAATTATAATAGGTAGTTTATAGCGCTTACGAGCTGCAGGTTAGCTTTATTAAGGTCTATAGTCTATAGCGAGGTATATATAAGAATTCCCTTTATAGCTGCGTGATCTATAAGAATTTATATAGGGTGCTTATTTAATTGCATAAGCTTATAGAGCTTCTTTATAGCCTATACTACTACTACTACCTCTACCTCTATAGCGAAGTATCGCTTTTCTAAGGGTAATATAACCTTAGATAGAAAAAGTATTAGTTAGATATAGATTTGCGCAATATCTTTGCTAGGTATATTAGTACTATTCTATAAGATACCTAGTTAGAATATTATAAGCCTAAAGCTGCCTTTATAAGCATCGACCTTAAAAAATATAGGCTTATTTAGGTTATAGTAGTATCTTATGACCTAGTTATAGAGATTCTTCTAGAGGGCGTTCTATGCCTCTTGCTCGCTTAGTATTAGCTTAAATAATACCTTTTGGACCCTCTTTATTCGAGCTGCTTTTAATAGACCGTTAGGAAGCATATTTTTATTATAGAGTTTTATAATAAGACGGGTCTTTCTATCCTATAGTAGCATTATAATAATATTATACTAGGGTATATTATATTGCAGCTATCTATCCTCTATTTATTTAATACTATTAGTATTTATAATATAGCTGAGGAGTCTTACTTTAGGAAACCTTGCAAAGGACTTCTTAGGTCTAATATAAAGGCAGTTATTCTCGAAGAGCTTAAGAATAATATTAACATACTAGAGATAGTCCTTATTATTATTGCTGAAAATAATAATATTATTAATATATGCTCGAGCAAAGTGCTAGTAGTTATGCAGGAGGCGATCTATGAAACGCTAGGCGTAGGCTAGCGAGTTCTTAAATCCTATGAGGATAACGTTAGAAACCTCAATACCGCGGGGACTTATTACTACTATCCTATTATAGTATCTTAAGTAAATTAGTAGTTAGTAGAAGAACTTAGTAGTATTAAATATTATTATACGTTTCTTTCCTCTAAAGGTATCTATTATATTATCTTAGTTAGGAAGCGGGTATACATCTAGGATAGTGATTTAGTTAAGAGGGCGAAGGTTAATAATAACCTTGCCTTTTTTTATACTATTAACTACTCGCTATATAACGAAGAGCGGATAGATAACTAGGATTAGCCTATTACCCTATACTATCTTGCTATTAGTATATATCTTGCTATAGATATTCTTAACGACTTCGAGGTCTTTAGCGCTAAGGGGGTAAGGCTTTACTATAGCCTTCTGGTTTTGCTATCCTTTAACGAGCTTAATATATATATATTAGTCGTCTAGTATAGGTATAATCCCCTTATTATAGTAGACGTCTTAGTTATTAAGGATTTCCTTAAGTCTACTAGTAAAAACTATATCCTAATTATAGACCTCGACTCTATCCTTACTCTATATAACTAGGATATCTTTTAGCTTAGATATTCCATAAGATAGAATATTATCCGCTTAACGAGGCGGTCCTAGGCTAGATTTAGTAGGTAGGGTTATAAACTATACGCTAGCTGCTATATTACTCGTAGCCCTATTGAATTCAGATTGCGAGAACTAGCGCGAGTTTAATTCTCCTCCTATAAGGGTAATAATATCTATATAGTTAACGAGGTTAGTAGTCTCCTCTACTTCTATTAGAATAATATAGCCTAGCTGCTATCCTCTTAGGATTATTATCAGCCTATTCGTTATATTTCATATAAGGATAAGCTTAGGGTTATCTGCTATAACTATTATATTAACTACGCCTATATAACTAGATTAAAACTACTAAGTATTAGAATATTGCTAGCTTGACTTAGGGAGGTTAATAAAGCTAGTTATAACGAATATATCGCTCTGCGGGGGAATAACTATAGTATAGGTATTATTAACTCGTCTAATTACTAGATGCTATCTCCTAAACTAAACTAGATACTATATTCTATATACTAAGCGGAACTTAACTATACCCTTATTAAAGTCTATAACTAGCCCGTGATCTTTATAGAACGGTATTCCTAGCAGAAGATTCGCTCCGAGGGTATTTATAACTCTAGCTATAATAATAACGTAGCTATAGATCTCTATATTGCTAATAGTACCTAGGATATAGAAGTTGAATATAACCTGCTCTATTATATAAAAGGTTAAGTCTATTATATTTACCTTCTATAGTTTTATCGTTTAAAACGTGGGATTTCGCATAAAGTATAGCACCTAATTCCTATTAACTAGAGTTATTAAGGCGCTTATATTAATATAGACTTCCTCTAGGCTAGCTATATTATCGCTTTTTATGTTAAAGCGGAGATATATCTATTTAGCTAGTATTATTCGTTTTACTAGTTTTACCTAAGCGTTAATAATTTGGTTTTTCTTAAGTAATACCTATACGTTATTTGCTAGGGGAATTGCAACGAGACCTGCGAAATTTATTATATTATTAATATAATATATAGCAGAGTCTAGAACTAAAGCAGTCAGGGAGATTACTAGCGGGCTTCTCGCTATAACTACGATATCTATTATCTAGCCCGCTATTTCCTCTTTGCGTAGTTGCTCTAATAGGGCAGCTGAATCATAGGGGACTTCCTATATATCTAGTAGGATATAGCTGCTATTAACGAGGTCGTCGATATTATAGTTATTATTATAATCCTCCTATATATAATAGGCGTCTAAGTCCATCTAGCCTAGTCTATTATATTTTATATAACGTCGAAAACCCGGGTTTCTCTATAGCTAGTTCTATAGGCAGCAATCTTTCTAGTTTTAATAGTTATTAGAGCGCTAGAAGCATTACTAAGGTTAGTAATATTATTAGGGTTGCGGATTATTATAATTATCCTATTAGAAGTCTCGGTTAGTCCGTCGTCCCTTATTATTAGTCTATATTATATTATTAGATTCTTCTAATATATAGTTAATACTAATTAGCGCCTAGAGTCTACGCTAAACTGCCTTGCGTTTTTTCTTAGCTATATTAAGGTAATCCTTGAGAGTATTACTAGTAGTTAGTCTATCTAGGAATTGCTAAAGCTCTAGGTTAATTATATTATAGAAGATTATTAATAGCTAACTAACTATAGACGTTAGTCCTATCTATACTCTATTATATTTAAAATAGTTCTAAATAAAGTTATAAATATCTTTATCTCCCTTAAGGTCTTCTATAGTAAACCTATATATAGTAATCTATTAGATAGACTCCTATTAGGTTAGCGCAAAGCATCTCCTAATAGTATTATATAGGGTATAATATCCCACGCAGAGGTAGTTCTATTATTTAATTAGCCTGAGTTAATATTCCTACTAGCTAAGTACTTTTCCTCATAATAGAGAGCTCTAATTCTATATAATCTCTAAAGCTATAGCTAGGCTAGTGGTTTTAATATCTAAGCTAGAGATCTATAGATCTATCTCCTTATAATATAGAATATCCTAGTTATAAAAGACGGGCTCTATGCTATACTTCTTCTTAATATCTAGCTAAAAAATACTATACTATTAGGTAAATCTACCTTCTTATTAAGTTCCCGCAGGCTATAGCGCCCTAGTATTAGCCTCGAGCTAGCTAAATACTTAAAGGAGTAAAGCCTTGAGACCCTAGGATAGTAGCTCTAGGTAGGGCCCCTAGGATAATAGTAATAATATTAGTAGCAGCGCTAAATTCTACTATAGTAGCTAGGTCCTCCCTATTAATATATCCTACTTTAGCAGATCTATAGTAGTATTATAAAGAATTTATAGTATTCTATAGATTTTTCGCTCTAATAGTCCTATAATAGTATCTTCTAGTGCTATAACTCGTAGTTTAGGGTTTTTTCCGCTCTTATTATAAATATTATTTACTATAGCTCTTGCTTTAATAGGAGGTCCTAGGGGTTTAATATCTAACTAGCTAGACTAGATAGGAGTTATAACTCTTTTATCTCTAGGGGGCAGAAGGGTAATTCTCTTGCTAGCTCTATAAAGGCTTTCTTCTCTAGATAAGGGCATAAAAAGTGCTATTATTACTAGAGTATCCCTTATAGCTATAATCATATTAATAATACTAATTAATATAGCTATATAGTTATTAGGCTCGAGTATCTAGTAATAATATAGATTAGCTTTTGCTTTCTAGCTTATATTAATAATATTTATATAGGGTATATAGTTATTATCCTATTCGAGAGAGGCGAGGTTCGCTATCTAGTTATAAAATCGTTTGCTAAGGCTAAGGGTAAAGTTATAATCCTTATAAGCCTATTAGAAACTATAGAGCTTACGAGCCTCGTTATAATATCTAATTCTAGCTATATCTCCTATATTATAATATTCCTCTATAAGAGAGGGATTACTATACTAATTTAATATTAAACTCGAATAATTAGCTATATAAGTTAATAGTTAAGACCTCTATCTCTTTAACTTCTTTAACTTCCTTCCTTTTAGTATATAAATACTTTTAGGAGGGAGTTTCGAGGTCGAGTCTAAGTCCTTTACTTCGTTATAAGTTTTTATAATATAAGGGAGGTCTTAGATAAGGAAAAAAGGAATAAGTTATACTACTAGTTATTATAATCTTCCTACTAGCCTAGGGCTATAGTAGGGGTTGCTAAGACTGCGAGTAAAATAAGGAAAAGAGCAATATGAGCATAAATAATAATAAATAGTGTAATAAGTAATTATAGATATATTATAATATATTCTATAATAGCTAAGCCTTCTAAGCTTATCTGCTAGAAGTCTCTTACTTAAAGGATAGGCGTTGAGCCCAACCGTGGTCACGTGGAATACCACGTGATGGCCAACTATATCACCAAAAGGCGTGTGACACTAGACCTTAAAGAAGACCCTGAGGAATAGGAAGTTAAGGATATTATATTATAGAGGGAAGCGCTAATAAGCTCCCTATATTTAGTTAAATAGAAAGGCTAGCTAGTAGAGTATAATACCTAGGAGCCTAAAGAATATTTAGTAAATGCTTTGCAAATCCTCGCTAGATTTAAGAAATAGTAGTATAAGTTGTATTATAAGTAGGATAATAAGTAGTATAGAATAATAAGAAAAGTTAATTAACTATAAGACGGCTGAAACGCTAAGAGAAGACCCCCCCTATAAAAGTAATATAAACCCTATAGGTATCTAACCTTATACTACTATAGAAATTCTACTATATATTTGCTAAAGTTCTACTAGCACTACTACTTATTATTACTACTATTACCCTCTTTATTATTATTATCTTTATCCTTATTATTATTATCCTCGCTCTCCTCCTCCGAGCTATTGCTAGTAGTATTACTATTACTACTCTAACTATTACTCTCTATATTATTATTAGAGTTGCTATCCTCTATAGCTAAGGACTTATCCTCCTCGCTACTATAAACCTAGTACTACTAAGCTATTGCTAAGGTATTACTAGCTTTCTTATGAGAATTAGGTTAAAGCGCGGGGCTACTACTAATAACCTCAAACATAGCAACAGGAGCTTAGTAATAAGTATAATAAAGTATATAAGAACCTTAAACCTTTAAAGGCTCCTATAAAGGAAGCGTGGATATATAGGTATCGCTTTTTAAAAGCTGCGTTATTAGGATATTAATAAGCTTATTAAGAAAGGTAGCCTACTTAAAGATATAAGTCTTATTATATAAGTAAGTAGGGAGGATATTATTAAGCTATATTATAATTTCTTTAACTAAAACCTTATCCTTAGCTTAGTAAGCTACTTATAAATATTCCTTAGATTAATAAAAGGGTAAGACTAACTATGAGGTAAAACCTACTTTAAGCAAAACCTATAGACGCGCCTAGGTATATAAAGCTATACTCTCCTTAATACCTATAGTAAGGAGTTAGTTCTTATAGTTCTTAGAACTAGGCTTAAGACTAGTAGGGTTTACTAATTAGTTATAGAGGTATTAGAGAAGCTCCTGCCCCTGCTCTATAGCTATAAAAATATAGAAGATCTCATACTACTAATACTAGCTAGTAGTAATTATGTAGATATAACGCTTAACCTAATTCTAATAAAAATAAGTAATACTAATAAGATAAGTAGGAATCTAGAGATAGGAAAAGTTAGCCTATACCTTCTCTAAATAATCGCTAAACTCACCCTATAGCACTTAATATTATAAACTTAGTATAACTTATATATATAATTACTATTATATTAATAGGCGTAGATAACTTAGGCATTCTTAGGGAGCTATAGCATATAGCTAATATAAGGCTTGCTACTACCTGCCTAGTTATACTAATAGTTACTACTACTAAGCTCGGCCTCGGTAGGTCTATACTTAGCAAGGAGCTAGCTAATAAGGCTCTTAGCGCTTATAATATTTAAAGAAGTATTTAAAGATAGGAAGGGTTTATAAAGGCTTAATAAAGGGCTTAGATAATATAAAAGTAATTATTAAATAATATAATATAATAAGGAGGGAAAAGAACTGACCCTAGGGCGGGAAAAAGCTATTATTTTATAAATAGCTAAAGAAGCCTTACTAAATTATTATAAAGGTAGATATAACTTCAGATAGTAAAGAATAGTTATTATTTATTATAATAGGTACTACCTACTAGGAGGTAGATATAGTAAATTAGTAATAGTAGTTACTATCTAACCTATTTAATAGCCTTATAATATACCTATTTAGAAGGGGGATAATAAGATAAAAAATAAAGTTATTATAAGGGTATAATATAAGAAAGTACTTACTAGATAAAGGGTGAATAATAGGAGAATAAAAACGACGTTATTATAAGGATAACTATTCTCTTTTAAAAGGAAATAATAGAATCCCTTTAGAATAGCTTAGATAGAGAGTATAAAAGGGCTTAAAAGGAGAGGAACTATAAGGAATAGGATTATAGGTATAGCTACTATATTTATAACTCTAAGGGCTCTACTATCTTCTAGTAAATATATAGTAAATAGTTATTATACTAGATAATAGTAGTAATAAGTAAAGGGCTAGGACTTACTCTAAATAGCTAAGAAGGATAATAATAGAGGGCTAACCTATAATACCTAATCTTATAATAGAGACTACTATAATTAGAAGGGGGATAATTATAAGGGACTAGATACCTAGACTAGAGAAGCTAGAGATGCCTCAGCTAGTATAAGCTAAAAGGATAGAGAGGCTTATAGGTCTAGGGTATAGAACCCTTATAGTAAAGACTTAGTAAATATTTACTAAAAGCTAGAAATAAAGGATCTTAAAAGAAGTAAGCAAAAGTAGTATAATAATACTAGTCCTACCTTTTGGATGCTTCTGCTATTAGTTTGACCTGACTATGGCTCGTAGCCCCTTCAACACCTTTACACTTACTAGTTAAATAATAATAGTTATAATAATATATAAGGGATAAAGGAAAGGGATATACTCGCTAGAACCTACTAATAATATAAGAAAGAGAGGATTTTAAGGTTTCTATTATTCCTACCTTAATCCTATAAGAAAGTATAGCTATTACTATTCCCTTAGAACTAAGGTAGGTCTATAAATATCTTCCTCTCTTCTAAACTATATTTATTATTAACTATATTATTATTATCTATTATTTATAGACTTTTTAAGCTTATTATTATATTTAAAGTAGATTAATTTTATATATATATATATATATTAATAGCAGGGATATATAGATATAATAAAGGTATCTAACTGTCTAAGAAGCTTATAAAAGCTATTAAAAAGTAAAAGAATCTACCTCTAAGTACTATTAGAAAGGCTAGAACTAATAGGAACTAGGAAGGATAATAAATAATATAACTCCACTTATAACTAAGTAAGAACATTAAAAATAGGCTAAAAAGATATATAAAGTAATTTATAGATCTAATTAAAAGAGATTATCTAAATTAGACATAAATTCGCAAAGAAAATACTAAAAAACGAGGTATAGGATTATTAAGGTATTATTAGTAATAATATATAAATAATATTAAAAGCCTCTACTACGCTCCTCTCCTCCACGCTCTACTCTATAGTCCTCCTATAATAGGCCCGTGCGCTAAGGGAGCTTTTTTAAAAGCTACGCAGCTAAGTCTATCTTATCCTATCCTAATACTATTATAAGAGATATTTTATTAAATAATATGTAGTAACTAGATTAGTGATAGATTATTATAATAGAAGAGGTTAGCTTTTTCCTAGATAAGAATAAGTAGAACTAGGGTTAAGAGTAAATATAGATAACTATAGGAGGATTTATATATTTATAGTATTTCTTAGTTTATTTCTCTAGAAATTAGATATATAGCTCTAATTATGATAAGGATATAGTATTCTTACCTTATGGGGGGATACTACTACTAGTTAGCACTACCTAGCGGCTATAGAGTACTATATACTTAGGGTATTATACCCACTAGGTAGATAATATAAGAATCTTAATACTTGCATACGCATCCCCAACAAAGGGGGTCTTTTCCACGCTGAAACTACCTACTTACTTCAGCTATACCCGTGAAACAGGAGAATGCTATTGGTTTGATTCTCGGGCTATCTATTAATAAGGAGGAGGTCACAAACAACAGCGCACGTCGGTTGGCTGCAACTGGAAGGAACCCACCTACCTGACCTTGAGCAGCTTAAGGTAGGTAGTAATGAGCAACGTAGTATACGTACCTATCTCTTTCTATGGGTCAATGGGTCTATGGGTCTTACTCGCTTGCACCGTGCTTCCAACCCTCGGGAGACGGTGTACAGGTCGTCCATCCACGTTCTCTACCTTACCTCAGTGACCCAGTTCCGCAACTCCAGAGCTTCCATCCTCGTACGCCCGGCCTGTCTGCAATACTCTCACCCATCGGATGCCTTTCGTCACTCGCGAGACGCAAGCCGCACATCGGATGTGATCAGACAGATCGAGGGAGTGCACTATGGCCATTTATTGCTAGCGTTCACGGCTGACCAGGGATGGCTTCTCCTGCTTATGCTACACACATAGAGGATCTGAAGAATCCTTCCGCCAATTCAATCCATGACAACATACCACCTTCCTCTATGCCTCCGCCCTACGCACTCATCGCTTTTCCCTCTAGCTCAAGCTTTATTACATGTTGACAACCAATTTCTTATCTGAATACCTCAGTTCTTGTTGTCTCCTCTAGGCTGCGTCCTCATCCGTGATGTCATTGCCATTGGACGACGTGGGCAGAAGTCTTGCCGCCAAACACATTCAACGGATCTATGTCCGTCTTCAACATCGCCACCTTGATCAAATGCAACCACAACAAGACACCAGCGATCTTCGTCTCTGAGGTCGCCAGGGTCCAACGTTTTATGCCATTATTCGCGGCCCGACGTCTCCACAGCCGAGAGACGCCCGACTGAGAATTGACATCTCTCCCAGATCCCCTGGTTCCCGACTTTTTCTTCCCCTTCTCCATCAGTAGGAATCTCCCGGTGCACCCTATTTTCAATACCCTGACCAGCACCACCAACAATCTGGTATGGCCTGTTTTGAGCCGGCAATGTTTTGTTCCTGCCTTTTCCTTTCACATACCTTACAATGGACATACCCATACCCTGGCCATTTGCCAGTTGGAGTTCCGCCGTCTTGTATGTGGATGGCTGATTGTCCATGACGGACTTCGCGCTTCAAGTGTCCGCTTCTTATGCCCAAATCGAGCAGGCACTTTGCGTTATAATATTCCCTCCGACGCTCAACTATTCTGTTCTATCACTCGTGGGGGTTATTGAGCTAGTCCAAGGAACAAGTGTCATAGGCTCCCGCATCATTTGCCTGTCATCTTCTTGGCCCTGTGTCACGTTCGGCCGCCATGCGCAAGCTTTTGCTTTGCACCGCTCGAATCTAAGCTTTACACCGGGGTCAATTTCGTCCGCAGCAGCGCTGTGTAACCTACTTGAGCCCCCTCGTGTTGCTAACAAGTAAGGTAGCTGCATGGTTTGCCCGGCGGTCAGCATGTCAGATCGAGGGTAAGGTCCGTTCCGTATTGTTCCGTTATACGTTCGAGCAAACGGACCTATTGCCGCTCCGTACCGCGCCGGTTGCATTGGGGTCCATCCGTCCAGCCATCCATCCTTTCCACCATCCCTCCATACTCATGCCTCACATGGGTGCACACACTCTCTACACGCATACGCACACACAACCAACTTGTCATTGCATCAGTCAGATGCTCCCCAGACCAGGAACCACGGTGCCATCGATTGATTCATTGTGACCAAGACCCACCACTCACAAAATGCACCGTGGAGGTCCTTGGACATTAGCCGCTTGCGCGCGCATTCTGGTTCTGTCATACCAACACTCTTACCACCGGGCTTGCCTTGCTCTTACGTTCCTTTGCTCAGCATCGAGCTTATGCAGTTCTGATGATGTCTATATGCATCCTTTTTCAAGATTTCCTCCCTCGGTGATGTCCGCCAGTGTCTTTCTCATCTTGTCTATCCGGCTAGCTGGCCGCCCCTTTTCCCTCGGACCGTTGCCTCTTGTACACACCCCACTCTTTGCTGCTCTGATGCATCTTTCTTCCCACACCTATCAGCATAAAGGTCTTCCCGAGGACATTGATTTCTCAGACTCTGTTCTGCCACTAGCCGATCACGGTATGTGTAACCATCCCATTCCTCCGCAAAGTTACGATTGCTAACATTCAGACTTGCTAATTCCTCAGGCGCCCGTCACTACTTTGCAGATGTTCTTGCTTGTAGATAAGCGCCTCTTCGGCTTACTTTCTTCCCAATCTGATTTCTTCTAAGAACATCGGCAAATTCGAGGGGTTCCGCCAGACATTGACCGGAGCCCTCCGCAACATCGAAAGTCCTCCGAAGTC
This sequence comes from Colletotrichum sansevieriae, assembly GCA_026260285.1. NCBI lineage: Eukaryota > Fungi > Ascomycota > Sordariomycetes > Glomerellales > Glomerellaceae > Colletotrichum > Colletotrichum sansevieriae. The sequence continues at coordinate 222,470 of JAOQIF010000014.1, forward strand.
GTAACAGCGCTTATTTTCTCTTACCGACTCCGACAGCATTCTCGACAGCACTAGCGATCCCAGGCAACTCCTCAGGGCCATTCACCAATACTTTCCAACGCATACAATCCAATACGCGGAGCCCCAAGAAGCTGTTCCATCGTCACGCTGAGTCTAAAAGCCGCTCTTGTGTTGCCAACTTAGTCAACTCAGACAGACTTATTTCTCTGCTGATTGTGACTTTCCAGTGTTCGCACATGACCCGTTTAAGCCCGCACAGTAAGCTCTAAGGACGCTGACGCCAGTAATACGATCTTCTCATGCTGTGCATGGCATCTGCTCATCCACTAGACAGGTTAGTCCTGCTATTGCCACGAGTCTATTTAAGCTTACTCAGATCCCGTTGTATAACCTAACACTAACTTTCACAGGGATGAGCTGATAATTGACAGTGGTCAAACGTATCCGTCATGAGATACCCTCCGGAAATGCAGATCGACTGCCTTGTTGGATCGAAAAATAGCCCTGAACCTAACCACGGAACTTCACCAATGTTGCTTCGGGACCGGCAGGACTGCATTCCGCTCAAGAATCTTCTCTCGCAAGACGATGTACTCGTGCTACTGACACCCGTTGTTATTCCGTATGACAGGCATACCGAGAACGACCGAGATCCATTCGAGCCACTGGGGCGCGCCATGGCCTCACGACATGCACTAGTTCGACATGTGCCCTACACAAAACGAGGTGGCATCAACAAAATCCACTCGGAATTCATCAAAAGAGCAAAGGCCATCATCTTCGTCATCTCTGGCCCACCTATGGAAGGTGATGTCTCTCAACTTGAGCTGGCCGAGGTTGCGCGGTCTATGGCCGACGAACGCCCACAAGTACTTGTGGCCTGTTGCGAACTCCAAGCCCAGGATATACCCGATCAGAAGTTTGCCACAATAGTACAAATCGCAGGATACGCGCCGTCAGATCTCGAAACTGCCGCTTCTATTATGTTTGGTGACTATCGACCACCGCCGCCCACGAATGCTGTTCCTGTGCAGAATCTCATCATTGCACCGCGCAACTGGCCTGTGGAGGTGTGCGGCCCTGATATGGCACCAATACACCAACTTTGGACGGAATGTCTCCCCGAGAAATACCATCTTCCACAATTTGCGCTTGTCCTACTCCTTCGACGAGACGGATACGCCATGAATTATATTGTACGGGAACCGGAGACGAAACAGATCATAGGCTTCTGTGCAACATACACGACGTATACCGACAGCGACGAGGAGAACTTGCTAGGATCGTTGGCGATGCTACTTGTGAGAAGCGCTTACCGAGGGCGTGGTATCGGCCTGAGCCTACACAACTATGCATTGAAGCAACTCCAGAGAACTCGAGGCGTCAGACGATTGCAGCTTGGGTCAGCATTTCCGCGGCTGCTCTATGGTGTCCCGTCTGACTTTTTTGCCAAGGAGTGGTTTGGGCGTCGAGATTGGCAAATGAACGGCAGCCAGCCTGGGCAGGGAATTGAGGCTTCCGACTGGCTTCTCAAATTTGAAGACATGCCATTGACGAGCTTATCGTCGGCAGGTTTAACATTTCGACGGTGCGACTTCATGGAATTCCAGCAGGTTCTGGAAATCGTGAACCGCGACGCAGTGCGGAACGGGAATATGGGGTGGTATGATCAATACGCCAGATTGGACGGCACTCCTCACATTGAGGATGTCATTGTCGGTTTAGAGGGCGAAACGATTGTGACTACTGCTTTGACATACATCCCCAACTCAGGAAGCCCGATCGACGGGGATCTCCCATGGGCCAAGACTATTGGCGCGGATGTTGGGGGCGTAACATGCATTTGCATCACTGGTTCGTGGTGACCGGAGTATTGTTTAATGGCGTCATCAGCTCATCGTTTTGCAGATTACAACCGCGAGATGGTCAACAGCCGGGATTCGGTCATGATTCGCTTGCTTGATACCTGTGTCAAGATGTTGGCCGAGCAAGGTATGCGTCGAATGTTTATCGATGCTGTCAAGGGCGGGACCGCAGGCTTTCAATCTCTCGGTAAGGGTAGACCTAGACTGCTTCCATCAGCAATCTAACGTTCGTGGCCAGGTTTCCGGGAATGGGCGAGGTACAAGGACGTTTGGCGAAAGGTATGAGCACAGGTCCTGACGCACGTAGGCCGACCCAGCCAGCCATGGACGAAACCATGAGGCCAAGTAACAAAGCAACAACCCGCGTCTTGCAGTGTTTGCCGGCATTGCTTTTCTGATCGCTAGAACATCGCTCCGTTTAGTTTCGCCAACTGGCAATGCGAAATGTTAAATACGCCACTACTTCGGATGTAGGCCGAAGTCATGTCGATTTTCTGACAGCCACTCTGTCGGCTCATATTCAAGAGGGACAAATATCCGCTTCGGCTCCGGTCACCACCATGCTCCTGTTTACAGAAGTCCTGAGCAATTAAGTGCGTTGCAAATTCACAACACAGGATCAGGCCTTGGGTGGCTTTTCCCCCACCGCGACACTAGACAGGGGCTACGAGGCAGTAAGAAGAGCGCCCCAATGGCGACTTGCTCTGCTTACCGTGTCTGACACTGGCACATGAACCAGAACAATCGTGGCACCTATCACAGGTATCATCTGTCTACAGTGGGCGTCTGGGCAGGGGCGTGCCGCGATCTTGTATGAAGGCCGGCTATTGCACTTCAATCAGAAAGGGAGCAGGGCATAATTGCTCCCCAAATTGACCAACGGCTACGACATCAGTATGGAGTGCTCAATCTCCTCGAACATGAGCAGGCGGACTTGGCAAGGTCCGCAAAATTGGGTTTGACACGACATCAAGGAGGACCGGGGTGAACAAGGAAGTGACAAACCCCCCTTTCCTGAATAACCGGGCTTATCGGTTCATCTTTAAGGTCCAAAAACCTCTTCAACCAGAGAAAGTTCAGTCGGCAGAAGGCTCTCAGACGGTGGCTTGGTACTCGGCCCATTTCCTGTGCCTTCACAGCTGTCGCGGCAGGCAAGACACAAGTTTTCCTAGTTGATCAACACAGCGGAGATAAGACATACGGATTATCGAGTTGCGGAGTTTTAATCGGAGGCCTCTGATCTCCTGCTAAGAGCCGCAATAAAGTCATTGAAGCCCAACTGACGATCAACACATACCGGCCTCGAAAGTGTCAGACAGACCCTGTCGGATCCGAGGTTGCGCTCAGGGAATTCCGACACTGGTGCTGCCGACCAGGCAGACCGCAGTGATACCAAAGCGTCTCGTGTAAATTGACCGACCGCCAAGTTCAAATCTTCAAGAATATCGCAATAGCCTGATAAAGAGCTTATACACAGACCGTAACGTCTCCGATTGTGCTCAAGGATTCACTCGCAAGCCCATTGCCTGTGGGCATTCTATACTGGACGAAGAACTCAACAGGTCCAGGTGGCCGGGAGCAGCCGAGCTTGGCCAACTACTGGCTTAGCGTCCGGCATCCCGGTGAAGGCGACCGGGGTTATCTCCGTTCGACATGCGACCCAACCAACCGACTCTGCCGAGTCAAAAACCATTCACTATTATTCTCCAGACCCCTGGTAGGCTGCTGAATCAACGAAATGTAAGCTGCAATTCAGAAGCAGTTCGTGAGAGCACCAATATTCACGAACGTCAGAATGAGCACGCTCGCATAGAAAGTGAAATATGCCAGGTCTGCGCCATCTGCACGCTATGAAAGCGCAGAATCGACTTACCGATTTGTCCGATAGGGGCCAAGCGGTCCACACCTCCGTGCCGGACAGCCATCTGGCGTTTCTAACGGTCACATAAGCTCTCATGCTCTCATTCTCCGTTTTTCTGTGTCAACGTAATCGACACCGGTGGCATGGTCCCGAACAGCCTGTTTGGTGAAAGGGGCCCTTGAGTCCAGCGGCGCAGCACACCAGACGGGGTGAAAACGGTAAAACCCGGTTCTCGTTTCCGTACCCCTGAATTGCTTTTGTTAAGGTGACCGCCGGTCTCGGGTCTACTCCACAAAGATGTCGCGGCGAACGGCCCTTCTCATCGCGGGACATCTCGTCTTCAAAAATTCTTCACAACTGCGCTGCGGGCCATAAGAACGACCACCTGCTTCCAAGGGAAAAGCTCTCCAACAAGGCGATTGACGGATCGCAGGCGGCCGCTCCGTTCCTGCTCATGTGGGTTAGGAGGAGCGCTACCCCTCTCATCCCACGGCCCGCAAAGGTGGCCTACGTATCAACGAAGCTGACGCGTAGAATACCAGGGTGGTATTGGAGGAGGGAGAGGGGGCCACCTGAAGAACAGCGTCAACAGGGGAATGGGTGTTTCTTCAAGACTCCCACCATAAACACATTCTCCCTCACACACACACGCGCACATACCGTGGACTGTGGATGAAGCTGTCCAGCAGCGTTTACTTAGTCAAGCGCAACAAGCGAGATCCTGATTCCGTAGCATACGGGAGGAGAATGACGGAAGACCCACTCGACATCTCGACCTTTGTCTTACACAGCACCACTGCTCTGCATAATAAATCTCCTCCTTTCGAGTAACGGTGTGGGACCGCACGCTCAGCGGGATTTTCCCTCGCCTCAGTGTCTGGTGAGCGGTCCCAAGGAGCTGGTAACCCCGTTGTTCGTCTTGCTTCCGTTCTTGCGCGGTGCCGCATGGAGATTGTGAGCTAGTGCACCTGGCTCTTGCTCGGGATCTCGAAGCCTTAGGCTCCTCTAGGAAGCTATACCCGCGGACCCTTTCCCGGTCCCACAAGAGAAAATGGGCACCGCCACTGATCTCTCAGCGCTGGTCGGTGAGATGTTCTCTGCTTCACATTGCCGCAATGAGCCCGGAGCGAGGAACGTGTCATGTTTTCGTCTTGTGCACTCGCTAAGGGAGTCGGCTGTGATAGGGGCGGAGCAGCTTCCGCTGCCGGAACCTCCAACTTAGAACGCATTACGAATACTCGCCTGGCTGCATGCAAGCGAACACAAGGTTAAGTTCTGGATGGACTGGTCTGAAGACCAGATTGTGAAGTCTCCATATGCGGACATAATGCAGGAGCAGCATAGGCACGAGGAAGAACAAGCAGCCATCAACGCTCCCCCGCGTTTAAACCGCGGTCGTAATAGGCAGCCAAGGCGAAGATTACATGCGAGTACATACGAGCCTTTTGAATGTTGCTGAAGTTTTTGCCACTTATACCAAACTCCATTTATCTTGGCTCCCTATCTGTAAAGAGACAGTCGTAACTCTAGTTGCATTCAGAAGCGGAACGTGTTAATGTACAAAAGATCAGCCAAACAGTGCCCTTAGGTACTCATGACTCTGTGTGAATATGCATGTAGGCTTTCATCTCTACGGGGTCTGATGACAATACCTGCGGTCAGCAGTTGTGATGACCGTTTTTGAACACGATTGCACTGCGAAACATTTCTTCCTGGGTGCTGACAACGGAAGACGCGTTACTAATCTATATTAGGTGGACACTGCCGAGGACTTTAAGAAGTGCTATGGCAACTCTGGAGGGAAAAGCAAATAAGACGATGCGGGTTTTAATGTTTGACGAACATGCTGTGTCTCGGTTTTGCGATGGTTGCAGAGAGGATGCAATGTCGACGAAGGCCAACCTTTTGCAGACTGAGGGCTTGAGAGCCTCGAATTCCCGGGAGACCAACAACGCTGTCAACATTCCATTGCGCTCCTTCTTGGAAAAATTCAACCGAGGTCGTTCCAGTCTGGGGCCTAGTCCGCGAGTGCCTGGCACACAATACTTGCCTCCAGCCAGCTGTAAGGCCGCCTGGTCCAGTTCATCCCGTCGTCTCCAGGCCTTTGTGGCGTCGCTGCCGCATTCTCGAAACGATCGTGTTCATTTCCGTTTCGTCCAGCGAGAGTCACTTCCAAGAGATTCTTAGGAAAAATGGGCACGAGAGAAAGTAGATGTTTGATAACTTCCCACAAGACAGACTTTGACGTTGAGAAGCGGGAGTAAGCGTGGCTGAGAATGTTTTGAACCATTGAACCAATCTCGAAAAAACGTGCCTTCACTATATTCTACGTTGGTTGGGGCACGACAACCAGGGGTGGAAAAAAAAACGGCCCAGTTGTTGGTTCTTGAGGCTGGTTCTTGGCATAGCCCACGCAATCTTGGCCTGGTGGCCAGGCAGATCAGATAGGTATCATGAACAACATTTTCAGGTCCTTACGCCGAGCAAGACTATCAATGAGAACGCCGACTAGCAAACGCATCATAACGGATCAGAGGATAGGAAAACTATAAAGATTAGTTGAGATTCAAGGTAGAACTACCTGTACCAAAGAGTTCCGCCCAGGTGGGCTGAAAAGTCTGTGCCCGTTGTATCCTAGAGCGGTCGACAAAGTCGTCATTGGTCGCTACGCCGGAGTCTTATGTGTGGCGTCTACTAGATTAGGATTCCATCTGGGGACTCTTGGAGTTGTGTATGTCTGGATACGGAAGACACGTAGTCCAAGGTTTTCTCAGGTTGCCGGTTTGGGAGGTGCTTAGACCTCGTCGACATATCGCGCCGTTGCGGTTAGGATAGGGCGCGGAGACGAGAGAGGGGTTAAGGTTCGGAGCCGCGTAGTCCATCTTCGGGAAGGGGGTCATAGGCTCCTTGATGTTCGGAAGTTGCCCGGGGCGTATTTGGATTGTACGTCTAGATAGAGATGCAAATTACCCAGCCCGTGGGTCCCATGGGTACCCGCGGTATGGGTTGGGTAGTAATAGGTACTACCCAGAATGTTAGAAGTTACCCATAGGTACCCATGGGTTATATAGGTTTAGGTCATAGCTAATATAGGTACCTATAGGTTATATAGGTTTGGGTTATAGCTAATATAGGTACCTATAGGTAAGGGGTTTTATATAACTTATTATAGGTATCTTTTATAGTAATTAACTTAATTCTTTAATTCTATAGATATCTATATCTAGAATTAATTGCTACTATAGTTCCTACCCGCCTTTAGGATTACTTAGACTAAGTAGAGGTCTTTAGGTATAATAGTGATATACTTAGCGTGAATTATAATAAGGTTAACTACTAGATTTATTAGTTTAATATATAAGTAACGAATTAGGGTATATACTCTTAAAAATACTAGTGAGAAGAGACTCGGTAGACTCTTAAAGAGTATAGATAGCTAAGGCTTAGAAGCAAAGATCCTAGTTTCCCTAGTCCTAGTAGATTTTATATATAAGGCGCTAGAAGGGGAGCTTATAGATAAGAAGATTAGTAGACTTCTAATACGTGCGAATTTCGCAGAAGGCTTTAGCTAGAAAGGGTTAATTTATAGTTATCTTTTATATTAATCTTAACTTACTACTAGGGCGCTAGTAATATTTCTTCTTAGTAGCTCTAGCCTAGATAGACTTACTAAGAGCTAATTTACTACTTATAGTTTTCCTTACTTTAGGTACTTTACTAGCCTTCTTGCTAGACTTCTTACTAGCCTTCTTAGTATTAGCAGCCTTTTGGGCGTTTTTTATTCTTATAGATAATATCTAAACATAATTAGTATAAAGAATAGGTATAATAAAGGAGAGGTTTAACTTATAATATAATTTATATAGTATTTGATCCCACCGTTGAATACGAGGGGGTTATCAACAGCGAGGATCTGCTTGGGTTTAGCCAAAAAGCCGGCTTTAGTCAATTTAGCCTCCTTAAGGGCAGAAAAAGCGTCGTTTAATAGGCCTAATATATCGTTAGTTTGCATACCCATAATAGCGAAAGATAGGTTATTTTTCGACGATATAAGCAGGCAGGGGTTAAACGACGAAGTCTCTATCTCGAGCCTCTCTTTATAGTAGCAGCTATATATAGCCTACTAATAGGTACTAGCCTTAGCAATACTATAGAGGGGTTTTATAACCTCTATAATAGTATTATCGGGGTATTTATACTATATTTAAGCGGGGATTTTAGCGAGGATAGGGCGGGCGAGATAGATAGCGGACTAGACATAGGCTTAGGTAATATTACAGATCCAAAGGGTTTTGCTATTAGCTAATAATAACGGGGCGATCGCGAGGATTAGTTATTAACTAGCTCTTTAGATCGTAGGGGCCTGGGTTAAAATAGCCTCTTTACTATTATTAGCATAGCCCTAAATAACGAGTCTCAACTTCTCATAGGGCTAGGTTATCTTATCCTTAACCTTATTAATAATATAGGAGCGGAAAATCCGGATCTTATTATAGCAGGTAGGGTTATACCTAACGAAGTTAAATACGCCTCGTTTGATAAGGGATTCGATCTCTTATCAGATCGACTGCTCAAATAGCTCTCTAGGGGTTATAATCATGCTATTATTATATAACTTAATAGCAAGGTTATAGTTAGATTGCTCTTTAGTAGATAGGAAGGTCTTATTAGTAGTAGTAATATCCGTTTCAGCGAGGAGTATAGTTAAAGTCAGACCCGGCGCCGGGTTATAGCGGGGCTGTCCTTAGCGCTATAATAGGGTGGGAGCTTTGCTATTAGTAATAATAATTATATCATAGACTCCCTCAGTTGCCCTATAAGGGTTTATAATCCTATTATTATTACTATCGGGTTCTATTAGCAGGTCGGTCGACCAGTAGTAAGGTTTAATAATAGTTAACTAGAAGGATTTCAGCCTATTAGGTAGTTAAACTATGTATTTATAGCTATTATTAGAGATAAGCTAGTAAGGGCCCTTCTAGCTATCTTTTTTGCGCTATACTCTAACCTCCGACTAGAGAGGTAGGCTTAATATAGGCTTAGTTATAGGGCTATTTTAGGCTATAATAGCCTTATTAACCTAATAACTAGCGTGGAGTTAATAGATCTCGTTAGTAGCCTTCTATATAGCTTAGGCGCGTTATATAATTAATAGCGAGGGTGCTAAATCGTCTATTAGGCGTAGGTAGGCTCCGAATATTAGCAGGGTTAGTACTAGGCCGTCGGGCCTAGCGATATTATTAATAGCTTTTATAGCTATTTAGAGGGTAATATCGGGGTTAGCAGAGGGATCTTCCGCCTAGATAATCTTATAAGCCTGGCGTAATAGCTTATAGTATTATTCGACCTTCCCGATGCTATTATAAGCCTTAACTAGGACCTCTTTTATAGAGATCGCTATCTTTTGCGCAGATTAGCGAAATTCAGCGGATCGAAAGGAGGTGCTAGTATTAGTAACTATCTAGTCGGGTAGACCCTAGTATATATCGATCTAGCAGAGCTAAAGGGTCTGCTATATAGTTTTAGCAGATATATCCTTCATAAAGCATGCTATATTAAACGTAGTAGCTATATTAATAATATAGAGGGCAGGGCGGTTACTGTTAAGATATATAATATTAATAATAACCTCGTAGTTGAAATTATAGTCGTCTTTTATTATAAACTTAAACTAATAGGGGCTGCTGCTATAGAGTTAGTAATAGTAGTAAAACTTCGTTAACTTATTAATAATATCGATATTAACGGGGTAGCTAGCGCGCTAGAGGACTTTATAGAGTCGTTAGACGGATAGGTAGCTAAAACGATAGTAGATATAGCGTAATTCGACGTTAGTGAGGTTACAACTCACGATAGCCTCTTCTAGGTTAGTTATAAACTATAGGTAGCCCTATAGTTATATAACCGGGGTCGTGAGGTTATTACGAATAAGTTAGTTAGTAATATTATCGAATTTCACGCTAAGTCGGTCTATATTATAAAGGGATAATAAGAAGGGGGTATTCGTTAGCATCATATAGAAGGTCACGTTGCTAAAAGGAGTTATAATAACTATTATTCCGAGGGATTCGATAGGGTTAGCGCTGCTGAAGCGGATCGAGGCTGCCCTAGCTATAGAGGGGTTAAGTTAGCAATTAACCCTCTTTTATAGGGCTAGGAACTGCGGGTAACCCCCGGTTAAATATCGGGCTGCGCTGGAGTCGGGGATAATCCCTCTGAATATAGTTAACGAATAACGGTTAGTAATATATATCGCGATGGGATTATTATTTTTATCGACTAATGCGTTATAAGAGGGTTTAACGCAGTTAATTGCATAGAGGGTCGATTAGTCGGCTAAGCGGGTTATTACATTACTACTATTAACTACAATAGGTTAGTTAAAACAGGTAGTAGTGAGGAAGGCCTCGTTATTAGTACTATTAACCTCGTTACTATCGTTATTATTAATAGATAACGACTAGTAAAAGAGGGTAATAGGGTTATTAATAACAGAGGGGTTAGCCATAGTAGCTGCGAGGTCTTCAATACCCTTATACCACGCTAAGAACTAGTAATATTCAGCAGGGTTAGCGTTATTTTGGACGTATTAGCTGCTCTTAAACTTGCTATAGGCCTTATAGCGATCGTTATTAATATATTTCATCGACTAACAGCCGGGTTTGCTATAAATATAGCACTTTTTAGCTCTTACTACGTTATTAAGGCTATTACTAGCTATACGGGGCCTAAAACGATTCTTTTAGCTATTACTATAGTAGGTGCAATCGGTCCAATAGACCCTAGTCCTATCGTTATTTTTAGCGATATATTACGCTATAGGCCGGGTTATTATTAAGATAGCTAAATATAACTAGCTAAGGACCCCTTCTATTAACTCAGCAGGGTTAAAGAGGTAAAGATAGCACTCTTCGACCCCTTAGCAGGCGTTAATAATATAGTCCTATAGGATGAGATCGGAGTAGTAGGCTAGTAGTAATGCTCATTAGACCTTAGTTATATAGTTAACGAGGATCTCTAAGCATTCTATCCTCGTTTTAGAAGGGTTATTATAGATAACTTAGGTTAATATAGCCTAGCGCTACTCTATTAGGTAGGCCTAGCGGGTATCGTAGGATTTAAAGTAGTTATAGAGTTTTTTAACTATAGCTAGGAGGCTTAACTAGGCGCTGCTAAGTTAGTTGAAATAGTAATCGCAGGCTTAGCCTTTTAGTATGAGGGGGAGGGCGCTAGCTGCCTGCAATTACTAGATCCCGACCTTCTCGTAGATATCCCAAAAGATAGTTAATTTCGCCTCTAATATATCATATTTAGCGCTACTATACTTTATATTATTAGCATAGAGCTTAGCTAGATCCGTTAACTGCTTTAGTATAGCTAGGAGGCTATTATAGCCTATATCCTAGTTATTATTAACTATGCTATCTCTGCTAGTAGGCGTGGTTTTTACTAGCGCTAACGTGGGAGGGGTCTATAATTACGGGGTTCCGGCTTGCACGAGGCTCTTATCAGGCCTCGTGAGATAGGGTAGGCGTATAAGCATAACTAGTACTAATATCTTGCAAATAAACGTTAGGTTATTAGCGAGGTATTATAAGAAGTTATCTATATAGGTATCTAATTAGGCTTAGCTCTAGTAGTAGAACTTCGGTCTAGTTATAGCCTTAACGAGCCTAATAGAGATTATTCTAGCTACTAGGTTAACCTATACTCTATAGCTAATAACGTAGTCTTTAAGGGCTTTCCTAAGCTTCTAGTTAGTTTTACTAAATAGTTTAGCAGTCTAGCTAATAAAGTTATATAAGAACTCGCGCTAGAAGGCTCGGCTAGTATTCTTATCGATCTTATAGACCTCAAGTTAATAGCCTATCTATATATTTACCTATTTAATAGATATATTAGGAGTATTATTGCTTTCCTTATTAATCTCGAGGACCTTGCCCTATAGGTCGGGCTAGATAATGCCCTTAAGCTAGGTAGGGATAGGGATATCGCTAGAGATAGATCCTTAGATAGATCTATTATAGGTAGTAGGAGGAGGAGGGGGGTTGCTACCTAGCTTAGTAATTAGGGTAGCTATTGTGAATAGAGTAGTGGAGTAGGTATAGTATGCGTTATTTTCGCAATATTATAGCTTTTCGTATCGAGGTTATTATATATAGGCGTAGAGTAGCCTAGATGTTATCGCTATAGTTATTTACTTAACCGGTCGTTATATATAGGCGTAAAGCAGCCTGGACGTTATTAAATAGTTATCGTAGTAGCCTGTAACGGTCGCTTCAATCCCTCTGCTAGTAGCGGTAATATTAATAGCGGAGACGTCTCTTCTAATATAGGTAGTAATAAACCTTGCTAATCTATGGTAACTCGAGTAGTCGTAATAGTTAAGTTAACTACTAATTAGTGATATCGGAATAACTATCCTGTGCAGGTAATCGTACCAGAAAGATAGGGTTCTTCCGTAATACTATAGTTATTCGTGATATCTATCTATCGTAGGTTTAGTAGTTACGATAGCTATATGGGCAGTCCTTATATATAGGGTCCTGGCCCTCCTATTAGTTAAATCGGCGCAATAGGTGGGTCCGATCGGCCTGACGTGGCGCTAGTTGGGTTAGCGACGAACTGCCGACTAGGCTTCTAATACTAGCAGTCTTTTATTACTACTAGTACCTACCCCATAATAGCCTATATTTATCGAGATAACTACTAAATAGTACTACTTATAAAAGAGGCTTAAATAGCCTAATAACTGCAGTTTTCGCACGTCTCGTTATTATCCCCTGATATGCTATATATCCCCGGTTTTACTGCGCGTAGGGCCCCGGCTATAGGCTGGGATCCCGGCTACTATCGGACGACCCACCCCTCTATCCATATTATCGCCTTATTATTATTAATAAGCTATTAGAGGGCTTTATTCGGCGTTAACTTCGTGAGTCTATCAGCTGGGTTATTATCGCTATAGATCTAGCGGATCTCTGCGATCTCGCAGCGTTCGTACGACTACTATAGCGCTATTATATCGATTATAAGGCGCTTTTCTTTCGTTATACCTAGCTTAACGAGGTACTCATATAGCGAATACGAGTTGGTATAAATAATAGTTAATATTAATAGTAGATCTAGTCGATTAGAGACCTTTTAGAGGGTTATTGCGATCGCATAGGCTATATTAATGCTAGTAACTATGCTATAGATCTCCGAGGCTAGTATGCTACGGGTAATGCGTTTTGACTTCGTTGAGTTATAGTAGATGACGTTACTATTGATTTCGAATATATTAATAACCTTATTGTTATTAGTCTCGTTAGCTAGTATAATAATAAAACCTAATTGCAACGAGAGGTTATCATTATTAGCAAAAGATCTATTAATAAAAATAAATAGTTTCGTAGTAGCGAGGTTAAGCAGGATGAAACTAAGGCCTCTATCGAGGGATTGCAACTGCTAGAGTATTCGCTAGTTAAGGGTTCTAACGTCGTTATCTATAGGGTTTTGCTATTATATAGCAATAGATAGGTTGAAATAGGCCTCGGGTTAGCAAATTAATGCGATATACGCGCTGCGGGCGCGTTGTTTAATATATTGCTGCTTTCGGATGGCTTCGTTAGTAGAGGGGTCGATAGGGTGCAACTTAAGCCCTTGGTCCTTTTGGCGAAGGGTGAGGGTATTACTATTATCGATTATCACGATCCTACTATTAAATACGAGGGGGTTATTAATAGCGAGGATCTGCTTAGGTTTAGCTAAAAAGCTAGCTTTAGTTAATTCAGCCTCCTTAAGGGTAGAAAAAGCGTCGTTTAATAGGCCTAACGTATTATTAGTTTGCATACCTATAATAGCGAAAGATAGGTTATTTTTTAATAATATAAGCAGGCAGGGGTTAAACGACGAAGTCTCTATCTCAAGCCTCTCTTTATAGTAGTAGCTATATATAGCCTACTAATAGGTACTAGCCTTAGCGATGCTATAGAGGGGTTTCACGACCTCTATAATAGTATTATCAGGGTATTTATACCATATTTAGGCGGGGATTTTAGCGAGGATAGGGCGGGTAAGATAGGTAGTAGACTGGATATAGGCTTAGGTGATATCGCAGATCCAAAGGGTTTTGCTATTAGCTAATAACGATAGGGCGATCGCAAGGATTAGTTATTAACTAGCTCTTTAGATTATAGGGGCCTGGGTTAAAATAGCCTCTTTACTATTATTAGCATAGCCCTAAATAATAAGTCTCGACTTCTTATAGGGCTAGGTTATCTTACCCTTAACCTTATTAATAATATAGGAGCAGAAAATCCGGATCCTACTATAGCAGGTAGGGTTATACCTAACGAAGTTAAATACGCCTCGTTCGATAAGGGATTCGATCTCTTATCGGGTCGACTACTCAAACAGCTCTCTAGGGGTTATAATCACGCTATTATTATATAACTTAATAGCGAGGTTATAGTTAGATTGCTCTTTAGTAGATAGGAAGGTCTTATTAATAGTAATAATATCCGTTTCAGCGAGGAGTATAGTTAAAGTTAGACCCAGCGCTGGGTTATAGCGGGGCCATCCTTAGCACTATAGTAGGGTAGGAGCTTCGCTATTAGTAATAACGATTATATCGTAGACTCCCTTAGTTACCCCGTAGGGGTTTATAATCCTATTATTATTACTATTAGGTTCTATTAGCAGGTCGGTTAACTAGTAGTAAGGTTTAATAATAATCGACTAGAAGGATTTTAGCCCGTTAGGTAGTTAAACTACGTATTCGTAGCTATTATTAGAGATAAGCTAGTAAAGGCCCTTCTAGCCGTCTTTTTCGCGCTATACTCTAACCTCCGACTAGAGAGGTAGGCTTAACGTAGGCTCGGTTATAGGGCTATTTCGGGCTATAATAGCCTTATTAACCTAATAACTAGTATAGAGTCGGTAGATCTTATTAGTAGCCTTCTATATAGCTTAGGCGCGTTGCGTAATTAATAGCGAGGGCGCTAAATCATCCGTTAGGTGCGGGTAGGCTCCGAATACTAATAGGGTTAATATTAGGCTATTAGGCCTAGCGACGTTATTAATAGCTTTTATAGCTATTTAGAGGGCGACGTTAGGGTTAGCAGAGGGATCTTCCGCCTAGATAATCTTATAGGCCCGGCATAACAGCTTATAGTATTATTCGACCTTCCCGATGCTATTATAAGCCTTAACTAAGACCTCTTTTATAGAGATCGCTATCTTTCGCACAGATTAGCGAAATTTAGCAGATCGAAAGGAGGTACTAGCATTAGTAACTATCCAGTCGGGTAGACCCTGGTATATATCGATCTAGCAGAGCTAAAGGGTCTGCTATATAGTTTTAGTAGATATATCCTTCATAAAGCGTGCTATATTAAACATAGTAGTTATATTAATAACGTAGAGGGTAGGGCGGTTGCTATTAAGATATATAATATTAATAATAACCTCGTAGTTGAAATTGCAGTCGTCTTTTATTATAAACTTAAACTAATAGGGGCTGCTGCTATGGAGTTAGTAATAATAGCAAAACTTCGTTAACTTATTAATAATATCGATATCAATGGGGTAGCTAGCGCGCTAGAGGACTTTATGGAGTCGTTGGATGGATAGGTAGCTAAAACGACGGTAGATATAGCGTAATTCGACGTTAGTAAGGTTATAACTCACGATAGCCTCTTCCGGGTTAGTCATAAACTATAGGTAGCCCTATAGTCATATAACCAGGGTCGTGAGGTCGTTATAAATAAGTTAGTTAGTAATATTATCGAATTTCACGCTAAGTCGGTCTATATTATAAAGGGATAATAAGAAGGGGGTATTCGTTAGCATTATATAGAAGGTCACGTCGCTAAAAGGAGTTATAATAACTATTATTCCGAGGGATTCGATAGGGTCGGCGCTACTAAAGCGGATCGAGGCTGCCCTAGCTATAGAGGGGTTAAGTTAGCAATTAACCCTCTTTTATAGGGCTAGGAACTGCGGGTAACCCCTGGTTAAATATCGGGCTGCGCCGGAGTCGGGGATAATCCCTCTGAATATAGTTAACGAATAATAGTTAGTAATATATATTACAACGGGATTATTATTTTTATTAACTAACGCGTTATAAGAGGGTTTAATATAGTTAATTGCGTAGAGGGTTGATTAGTTAGCTAAGCGGGTTATCACGTTACTACTATTAACCGCGGTAGGTTAGTTAAAACAAGCAGTAGTGAGGAAGGCCTTATTATTAGTGCTATTAACCTCGTTACTATCGTCGTTATTAATAGATAACGACTAGTAAAAGAGGGTAATAGGGTTATTAATAATAGAGGGGTTAGCTATAGTAGCTGCGAGGTCTTTGATACCCTCATACCACGCTAAGAACTAGTGATATTTAGCGGGGTTAGCGTTATTTTGGACGTATTAGCTGCTCTTAAACTTACTATAGGCCTTATAGCGATTATCGTTAGTATATTTTATTAACTAACAGCCGGGTTTGCTATAAATATAGCACTTTTTAGCTCTTGCTGCGTTATTAAGGCTATTACTAGCTGTACGGGGCCTAAAACGATTCTTTCGGCTATTACTATAGTAGGTGTAGTCGGTCCAATAGACCCTAGTCCTATTATTATTTTCAGCAATATATTGCGCTATAGGCTAGGTTATTATTAAGATAGCTAAACGTAACTAGCTAAGGACCCCTTCTATTAACTCAGCAGGGTTAAAGAGGCAAAGATAGCACTCTTCGACCCCTTAGCAGGCGTTAATAATATAGTCCTATAGGATAAGATCGGAGTAGTAAGCTAGTAGTAACGCTCGTTAGACCTTAGTTATATAGTTAACGAGGATCTCTAAGCACTCTATCCTCGTTTTAGAAGGGTTATTATAGATAACCTAGGTTAATATAGCCTAGTGCTACTCCGTTAGGTAGGCCTAGCGGGTATTATAGGATTCGAAGTAGTTATAGAGTTTTTTAACTATAGCTAGGAGGCTTAACTAGGCGCTGCTAAGTCGGTTGAAATAGTAATCGCAGGCTTAGCCTTTTAATATAAGGGGGAGGGCGCTAGCTGCCTGCGATTACTAGATCCCGACCTTCTCGTAAATATCCTAAAAGATAGTTAATTTCGCCTCTAATACGTCGTATTTAGTACTGCTATACTTTATATCGTTAGTATAGAGCTTAGCTAGATCTATTAACTGCTTTAGCATAGCTAGGAGGCTATTATAGCCTATATCCTAGTTATTATCAACTGCGCTATCTCCGCTAGTAGGTATGGTTTTTACTAGCGCTAACGTAGGAGGGGTCTATAATTACAGGGTTCTAGCTTGCGCGAGGCTCTCGTCAGGCCTCGTGAGATAGGGCAGGTATATAAGTATAACTAGTACTAATATCTCGCGAATAAATATTAGGTCGTTAGCGAGGTATTATAAGAAGTCGTCTATATAGGTATCTAACTAGGCTTAGCTCTAGTAGTAGAACTTCGGTCTAGTTATAGCCTTAATAAGCCTAATAGAGATTATTCTAGCTACTAGGTTAACCTATATTCTATAGCTAATAATATAGTCTTTAAGGGCCTTCCTAAGCTTCTAGTTAGTTTTGCTAAATAGTTTAGCAGTCTAGCTAATGAAGTTATATAAGAACTCGCACTAGAAGGCTTAGCTAGTATTCTTATCGATCTTATAGACCTTAAGTTAATAGCTTATCTATATATTTACCTATTTAATAGATATATTAAGAGTATTATTGCTTTCCTCGTTAATCTCGAGGACCTTGCCCTATAAGTCGGGCTAGATAATACCCTTAAGCTAGGTAGGGATAGGGATATCGCTAGAGATAGATCCTTAGATAGATCTATCGTAGGTAGTAGGAGGAGGAGGGGGGTTACTACCTAGCTTAGTAATTAGGGTAGCTATTATAAATAGAGTAGTAGAGTAGGTATAATATGCGTTATTTTTATAATATTATAGCTTTTTATATCGAGGTCGTTATATATAGGCGCAGAGCAGCCTAGATGTTATCGCTATAGTTATTTACTTAACTAGTTGTTATATATAGGCGCAAAGCAGCCTAGATATTATTAAATAGTTATTATAGTAGCCTGTAATAGTCGCTTTAATCTCTCTACTAGTAGCGGTAATATTAATAGCGGAGACGTCTCTTCTAATGTAGGTAGTAATAAACCTTGCTAATCTATAGTAACTCGAGTAGTTATAATAGTTAAGTTAACTACTAATTAGTATCGGAATAACTATCCTGCGCAGGTAATCGTACTAGAAAGATAGGGTTCTTCTATAATACTATAGTTATTCGTGATATCTATCTATTATAGGTTTGGTGGTTACGATAGCCATATGGGCAGTCCTTGCATATAGGGTCCTAGCCCTCCTATTGGTTGAATCGGCGCAATAGGTGGGTCCGATCGGCCCGACGTGGCGCCAGTTGGGTCGGCGACGAACCGCCGACTGGGCTTCCAACAAGTATTAAGTATAATATTAGTATTATTTATAGAAGAAAAAGTTAAATATATTATTAGGTAATTTTTCGTTATTTAGCTATTTATATTATACCTTCTTTTAATTATTTATAAGAAGGTGCGAACCTTTTGAGGAGAGTATAAAGCTATTTCTATACAGAATATAGATATTAATAAATCTATAGTAAATTAGATAACTATTATAAAAAAATATAAGGATTAACTTTTTAAAAAGAGGGTATTTAGAGCAATCTATAGCTATAATTTAAAGTATTTTAATTTTTTGATTTTTAATTAGAAGAAAAGGATAGTACCTATAATATATTATATACGGGCTACCTGCAATTGATTTTTGTAGTTTTTTGATTTTTCTAAATAATAATAAAATCTTCCCCCTAATAAATACCTACTAAATAACTTTACTACTACTATAATAACTACTATAGGTAATATATAATAGTCTTTATACTAAACTTTTACTTACTAATAACTATTTTAATTAGAAAGTAATATATTATATAAAATATTATCTAGGTGGAATTATAGTATATTTTATATAGATTTATAGTAATTATTTATATTAATTAGTAATAGATCGACCGCTTAGATCTAGCGCTAGAGCTAAGTAAAAGGCAGAGTTAGAATATTCTAATAATATAAATACTAAGAAGTCGCGCTAATAAGTCGAGAATATAAATAAAGCCTAAAAGGCGATTAATCGGGCTAAAAAAGCCCTTAGATAGTAGAAATCCTATAAGCTTAAGGCTCTAAGAAGTTTAGATATATAGATTAATATATCTATAATAGAGCATACTAACCTCGAAGCTCGAGAGATCTAGTAAGTTAATACCTTATAATAAGTATCTTTATTTCAAATTACTTTCTTTATATTAATATTATCTAATATATTAAAAGGAATATATCTAAGCTAGCTTCTTATAAGGCTTATAGGTCCTGCTATATTAATATATAATATAATTATTAATAATAATAGTAATAAAGAATAGGAGGATATTCCTCTAGATAAGATTAATAATAATACCTAGATGAATTTAGATAACGTTAAGACTATGCTTAACTTTGAAGTTAGTATTAAGGATAGGGTACCTCAAACTAATATAGCTAAGCAGAGTGCTCTTATCCTTAATAAGCTGATTATAGTATATAGATTATAATAAATAATTACTATAATTACTAATTCTTCTAGGATAACTAAATCTATAAATACTAATTCTTCTGCAATACTTAGGAAGTAGTTCTTAAGCGCCTCTATATTAAGATTAAGCATATCTTTAGTAATCCTATATTTACTCTTGCTATAATATATAAGTATAATCTACTTAGAAATAATAATAACTTCCTAAGTATAGAAAGCTTCTTTACTAGGGAGGAGATTCTTCTTTAGTTCTATATTATTAAATATTAATACCTAAAGCGTCTATCTAAGAAGATATAAGAATAGCTTATCCTCAACTTATATATTAAGAAGATAAAGACGTAAGTATTATAATATTATATTAATCTTTTATAGATATACTAACTATAAAAGGATATTCTCTCTAGGTTATAGACTAGCTCTTTATATATATAGTATGCTATATACTACTATAGAGCGTTGC